>JAJONR010002778.1:0-71287 GCA_029582245.1 Solanum etuberosum
GTAAGGCCAATATAGTAGCAGATTCCCTTAGCAGACTATCTATGGGTAGTGTAGCACATGTTGAGGAAGAAAGAAAAGAACTAGCAAAGGATGTTCACAGGCTTGCTCGCTTGGGAGTTCTCCTTATGAGCATATCAGATGATGGTGTAACAGTTCAAAATGGGTCAGAATCTTCATTGGTAGCGGAGGTTAAGGAAAAGAAAGACAGTGATCCGATATTGCTTCAACTAAAGGGTGCCGTCCACCAGCAGAGAGTTGAGGTATTCTCCCAAGGGGGAGATGGTGTGCTTCACTATTAGGGTCGAGTATGTGTTCCTAAGGTGGGTGAGTTGAGACAGAAGATTCTTGCAGAAGCCCATAACTCCAGGTATTCTATTCATCCAGGCGCCACTAAGATGTACCGTGATCTGTGGGAAGTCTTTTGGTGGAATGGCATGAAGAGGGATATAGCAAGTTTTATGGCTAAGTGCCCCAATTGTCAGCAAGTGAAGGTAGAACATCAGAAACTAGGGGGTATGACTCAAGAGATCAACATTCCCACTTGAAAGTGGGAAGTGATCAACATGGACTTCATTACAGGTTTACCTCGTACTCGCAGACAACATGACTCCATTTGGGTGATAGTAGACAGAGTTACTAAGTCTGCACACTTTTTGGCTGTTAAGACTATAGACTCGATGGAGGACTACGCCAAGCTTTACATTAATGAGATAATCAGGTTGCATGGGGTTCCTTTGTCTATCATCTCAGATTGAGGTCCTCAGTTTACCTCTCATTTTTGGAAGTCATTTCAGAAAGGTCTTGGTACTCAGGTTAATCTTAGCACAGCGTTTCATCCGCAGATGGATAATTAGGCAGAGCGTACCATTCATACCTTAGAGGACATGTTGAGAGCTTGTGTGATCGAATTCAAGGGTAGTTGGGATGATCACCTTCCTCTTATAGAGTTTGCCTACAATAATAGCTACCATTCCAGCATTCAGATGGCCCCTTATAAGGCATTGTATGGGCGTAGATGTTGATCTCCAGTTGGTTGGTTTGAAGTAGGTGAAGCAGCCTTGATAGGACCAGATTCGGTTCATGAAGCTATGGAAAAAGTACAGATCATTAGAGATAGACTTAAGACAGCCCAGAGTTGTCAGAAGTCTTATGCAGATGTAAGGAGAAGGCACTTAGAGTTCCAAGTTGATGATTGGGTTTTCCTGAAAGTGTCACCAATGAAGGGGGTGATGAGGTTTGGCAAGAAAAGAAAGCTCAGTCCTAGATATGTAGTCCCTTACAAGGTATTGAAAAGGGTTGGTAAAGTGGCTTACGAGTTAGAGTTGCGAGCAGAACTAGCAACAGTGCATCCGGTCTTTCACGTTTCGTTATTGAAGAAATGTGTGGGTGATCCAGCATCCATAGTACCTTTAGAGAGTGTGACTGTGAAAAATAGTCTCACTTATGAGGATGTGCCAGTTGAAATTCTTGATCGTTAGGTTAGAAGGTTGATAAACAAGGAAGTCGCTTCAGTTAAGGTTTTATGGAGGAGTCAGACTGTAGAGGGAGCTACTTGGGAAGCAGAAACAACCATGAAGGCCAAGTATCCTCATCTCTTTCCTTCCGATTCCATTCCAGCTTGAGGTAATAGTTCCTTTTCAGTTTTTCAGTCATTCATGCGCAAATTCAGTCTTAGTATCATGTTCCTTCAGTTTGTACTTGCATTTTCAGCGTATTTGCATGTCCTTGGAACTCAGTTCAGTCAGAAATCAGTTTTCAGAAATTAGTGGTAGGGTTTGCAGCTCTTTCCCTCCATATTCAGCTAGTTTAGTCTTCATTCGAGGACGAATGTTCCCAAGGGGGAGATAATGTAACACCCCATATCCTAGACAAACCAGATTGCAGATTTGAGAAGCTACAGGTGCCACCTACGGACCGTACGGTCCGTCCGGGTAGTCAGTGGTTCACCACCTGGAGCCCCTCCCAGAAAAGCCCAGAAAAATTATTCTAAGTCCAGACCTACACCAAGACCTACGGACCGTAGGTCAGACCACGGTCCGTGGTCCAGGGCCATAGGTCAGACCCCAGATTTCTAGCCCAGAACTCCAGAAAATTCAGCCAAGGCATGACCCACGGCCAGGACCTAGGGACCGTAGGTCAGACCACGGTCCGTGATCGTGGCCTTCAGGTCCAAGCCCCAGACGCCAGTCGACGGACGATCAGCATGGACCGTCGGTCCAGCCATGGTACGTCGGTCTGGTCTGTCGATTGGTCCGATAGCAGTTAAGTCAGGGGTTTTTTGGACTTTTCCTTATGCGTTGGACCCCTAAACTACGTCATTTGACCCCTAAACTACTTAGTTTTTGTTAGTTTAAGCCTAGTAACTTATTCAGAACTTGACCTAGTCAATTCATTCTCCAAAATTTAGCAAACTTAGAGCAAAAGAGGAGAAAGAGTCGACCAGCCCTAGTCCAAGAACACAACGAGGTTTTTTCAGTTCCAACCCCGAAATCGAAAGATTTCTCCGTGAAATTCATCACCACGTATGTTGGATTTCACTAGTGGGTTTCTTTCGCCCATTAGGTCCCTAGGATTCAGTCAGAATCTTAATTCCCTTGATATTATCTAGACCTAGGGTTTCTTGAATGTTAGAAATTGTTAGGTTTGAGCTGTTAGAATGATCCAAATCAGATTATCATATTGTTGCTCAGTTTCTTGAATGAAATTCAGAACCCTAGCTATGTAGTTCCTTTAGTTCATGAATTACACATGCTAGGCCAGCTATTTCAGTTATATACATGCTTCAGTTTACGAATGTCATAATATCAGATATAATTGTTGCATTCTCAGAGTATGCATGTCAGAACATCGAGCGATCCATGTATTACAGTATTCAGTCATAATGTGTTAATTTCATGATCAATTGGGAATAGCTTAATACCGAGTGGACTAGGGTTCCAGCGTACCCTCATAGTCCTAGAACTACGTGCCCCATAGGTTGTAAGTCACCTCTGTGGGCATCATTTTAGTGATCACGCCAGTCATACCTTTATACCTATGGCAGGGTATATTGGGTCCTCTCGATGGGGCGTATACATCGGACTCCATATTTAGCTCATGTGGTTTTATGTCGGTTATTAGTAGCCCCCATAGTGCAGTCAGATTCTAGTGCATTGACCAGGTTATCAGTTACAATTCAGTATGCAGACTCATCATATCATGTACTTGGTCATTGCATTCAGTTAGCTCAGTATTTCAGTATATCTCAGCATTTACATTCAGTTCAGATTATATCATTGCTCTTATTACTTGTTCAGTTATGATTATTGTTCAGCTTTACTCTATCCTGCATGCTAAGTACCTTTCAAGTACTGACACATACTCTGCGCTACATCTTCTCGTGATGTAGGTTTAGGTTCTCAGCTTCCAGATCACGCATAGAACGATTCCTGATCTTCAGCTCAGCAGTGTTAGTGGTGAGTCCTCATTCTGCGAGGACGACAGACATGGTTCCTTTGCTTTTAGTCTTAGTTTCAGTTTTTACTAGATTTAGCTGGGGCATGTCCCAGCATTTCTAGTCAGTTAGAGGCTTTATTTCAGACATAGTTAGAATCAACTTTAGTATTTGAGTTTGACTTTTCAGTTGTTGTTAAACTCTCCGCATTTATATATTCTGATGTAGTATGGGTATTCCCCATCATTTCAGATTTATCTTATGATTAGCTTCCGCACTGTGTTTATTGATTCAGTTCTCTTTAAATATGCTTATGTTATGCCAGCAGGTTTATCTTGAGGTCACTCATGATCCTAGGTCTCGTGTCCGCATCATAGGGGTAGCTCGGGGCGTGACAGTTAGACTTAACAGCAATCCATCTGGTATTCCACATTTCTATGTTGAAGAAATATATGGGCGATCCTTCTCTTATTATACCTATTGAACATATTGGTATTATGGACAACCTATCTTTTGAGGACCACGAACCAAAAAGATTGCATCAGTCAAGGTCTTATGGAGGAATTAGTTTGTTAAGGAAGCTACCTGGGAAGCTGAAGAGGATATGAAGAAGAGATACCCACATCTTTTCATTTCCGGAGAAATTTCAGACCAAGGTAGTGATTTTTTTTTGTAAAACACTCTCTAAATTGATATGTTGTGTTGTGTTAAATTGTATGTTAGGTGTTTGAGTTGGGTGTTAGATATAGTAACACCCTCAGTTCTATTTAGAGTGATCTCATTCGAGGATGAATGTTCTCAAAGGGGAGATATTGTAACATCTCGATCTTAGAAAGAGCTAAATTGAGATTGATACCAAGTTACTCTTAAATTGTGAGTTTTAAGTCAACTTCAAATGACCATAATTTTCAGCACACGATGAGTTAGGTGGCCCATGAGATATCAAATCGAAGGTTGTTGAGTCCTCTTTCCAACGCCGCTGAGTTTTCTAAATTCCAAGTTTGGATGAAGGATATATGCCCGTTTGAGTGCATCCTGTCTAGTTAAGGCAATCATCCATTTTAAGGAGGGGTATTTTTATCTTTTCCTTATCCCACTAGGCCTGCACGTTTTTTTTCACCCTTTTAGAGGTCTAAACTGATTGGAATCAATTTTAGTAATTTCAAAAGAGCTTAGGATTTTTAGAGAGAATTTCAAGAGGACAAAAAGAAGAACGTTCAAGATTCTTGCAAGCTTTGAGGATTTTCGCCAAGAACTTAGTTCTTACAAGGTATGTAAGCTGTCATAGAGTTGGGTTTGTTTGCCCTCACTCCAATCATGTTAAATTTTACCCATGAATTCATTCTTGAAGTTGATTATTGAGTTCTTGAGAAGTTCTTGAATTTAATTGATAATTGAGGTCTTTGAAATCCTTGAGGTGAGGGCTTTGCGAAATAGTTGAGTCTCTTGATTGAGTTTTATGGGGGGTTTCATTGAAATTGTTCTGAGTTTGTGAAATTTTGTGAAATTGGACCATGGAACTGCATTAGGTATGAATTGAATCGAGTTTGGGAGAGGAAGAAAAGATCGGGCAAAACTATGCACCCAAGTCCGCGTCGCGGAGAAGTTTTAGAATTTCAGCTTTCAGATAGTCACCCTCTCTCTGCATCACAGAGAGGATACAGAGTCCTCTGCCTCAAATTATTTCACGACCATAAGTAAAAATCCTTCTTCGCGTCGCCCCACTGCTCTCCAATTTAAGTCTTCGCTTGTTTCTTATTACCAACTATCGAAGCCTCAATAAATCATTCAGAGATCCTATATCTTAACCATAACTCTTAAATCTTTGTTTTAAATAAAAGTAAAGATTAAAAGTAAAGTTTGAGAAACCTTTTTGAGTTATTTTGAGAAGTCTTTTGTACAATTATTTATAAATTGTCTTGAAGACTTGAATAATTGAGTATGAGTATGAGGAGAGTCGAGTTTCATATTTCAAAATGAGTATACGAAAACTAAGTATTCCCAAATGTAAATACTTTTACATTAAAATGAGAGAAACACTGATTTCTAAATGAGTTTATGAGGAGTTTTGAGCATCATCTCTTTTGAGAGAAATCTTTTGAGTAATAATCTCAAATTGAGGAAGAGTTATGTTTTTAAACATATGAGCATGAGTTATATATTATTGGAAGTAGTATTGAACACCGATATGGGGATAAGTTCAGACAACTGAAAATCCTCATAAACCATGTATGCCAACATGGGTAAAGGATCATACTTTTAGATGATTCCTTATTGCTTTTAAGCATAGCTTAGTGAATCAACTTAGTTGAGGATATCCTATACTCTGGCAAGGTATAGGACAGTTCTGACAGCGTGGGAGAGACGTTGTATCGTCACATAGCTCATAATGATGGTTATCGGTTAGAGGATCTCCCAAATAAGAGTAAAGAGTTTATTATTGTATTTTTTTTTATATACATTGAGTTATTATCTACTGTTTTAAAAAATTTCTATATAATGCATCTTTATTGTTGCTTTCATATTGAATTAAGTTGAGTATCCTTGAGTTTAGTTGAGTATTCTTGAGTTGAATTGAGTTGAGACGAGGTGAGTATGTTCTTCCTTTTTATCAATTCAAGCTTATGTCTTTGCTTTAGAGTTCCCCTTGCATGCTCGTACATTCAATGTACTGACGCCATTTGGCCTGCATCTTTCATGATACAGATACATGTATTCAAGGTTATCAAAAGGCGCTCCGTTGATACCACTTGCAGTTCCAGATTTCCTTTGATAAGCCTCCATGCTTTCGGAAGAGTCCCCATTTACCTTTCATTCTTGTTAAGATGTCGTGGGTCTTGTCCCGACGTCTATCATAATATTTAGAGGCTTTGTAGACAGTAGTGTTTTGTTCAGTCTTTTCCATTTTCATTGTTAATGTTTAAGACTTGAGTTGCCTTCTTTTGGTTAGTTGAATGTTTCCAGACATTTCTGAGTTTTATTTATTTTGAGACAAATGAGTAAATCTTTACTGTTGAGTTCATATATTGTTGAGTAAGAGTATTGAGCCAGACCAAGGGTTCGCTTGGGGACCATCAATGGTTCTTTAGTGCGAGTTATGTCCAGGGTGTAGGCTCGGGGTGTGATAAAAACGAAAGGAAAGGAGAGACTTTCAGATTTGACTGATTTGTAAACTCTTTCTCAAATTCTGAAAATTATTTCACCACCCCTAACTTAATGACCAAGAAATTTCTTAAATAGAAAATTGACTACCACAAATAGTAAAATACCATTATCTTAAAACCGTGGGCCAAAACCGCCGATTAATAAAATATATGTGTATGAAATCTTATCCCTATTTGAATGAATTTCTTGACTATGCAAAATATCAAAATGAATATTAACAAATGTAACGAATAAAATGAATATTAAAAAATGTAACGAACGTAACCAATGGTATGTAAAAAATGCAATTTAACAAACAATATAATTTAATAAAAAATGAACAAATATTTAAACGTACGGTTGACAAAAAAAATAATGTATCAAATTAACCGATAGAAATCCTAATATTTTAAAAAATAAGGATAATTATCAATAAATTTCACTAAATTTGCAAAACACGCATTTTGAACTAATTAACGAAAGAAATACTTAAAAGTATTAATTTTAAAAATATCATACCAAAATTTGGTGTCAACATCACCCTTAACCGTGGTGGCAGCCATAGTCCTTGACCAGTGGTCTGGAAAACATTACCCAAAACCCCACTTACCTCACGACCCACTCCACGAGTTGTCATGGCTCTCATGAGCCATCTAGTGGCTCGTGTAAAGGGTCAGCCTTAAAGTGGCTACTGCCTCCCCCTTCACGGGCATCACTACGCGCCGTGGTGCTCACCACGAGTCGTCTAGGTGCTCGTGGGAGGTGAGCCCTCTATGGCTCAACACTGTGAGCCTTCACGAGCTACACCACTCCTCGTGGTGCCCTTCACGACTCGTCTAGGCCTTCGTGAAGGGTGCCCAGACTCAGTCTTGTCTTGTGACCTCTCACTTGGTCACTTGCTTAGCCTACCAGATTCCGAGGTGTTACGTTATCTCCCCCTTGGGAAAATTCATCCTCGGATGGGATTCTATACATCAAATGGAGACAAGAATTCTATCATATCAACCCATCATGCATGAAATCACATAAATGCGCATATCCGAGGAGGAAACATCAACTCCAAGCTAAAGCATGTTCAACATATCATCTCATGAAGTCTATATGCAACTCATACTTAATGCACATCAACATGAGGAAAATCAATCATGTAAACTTATTTTTTTTTTTCAAAATTCAAGCTTTTCATGAACATGCATAAAATGAGGAATCGTGGAAATATCTAAGACACACGACACCAAAA
Organism: Solanum etuberosum; assembly: GCA_029582245.1. Lineage (NCBI taxonomy): Eukaryota > Viridiplantae > Streptophyta > Magnoliopsida > Solanales > Solanaceae > Solanum > Solanum etuberosum. The sequence continues at coordinate 7,818 of JAJONR010002778.1, forward strand.
TAAAGAGTAAACCATGAGGAACTCATTACCTCAAGCTAGAATAGGGGTAGAAGGAACAATATGAGGTTATCGGGACATCATATCAGCCTCGGCCTCCCAAGTAGCACCCTCAACTAACTGATTCCTCCAAAGAACCTTTACGGAAGCAACTTCTTTGTTTCTCAACATCTTAACTTGCTGGTCTAAAATCTCTACCGGAACATCCTCATAAGAAGATTCTCATCAACTCCCAAACCTTCTAAGGGAACTATGGATGTCGGATCTCCAACACACTTTTTCAACAAAGGGATGGAAAACAGGATGCATCGATGCCAAATCGTTAGATAACTCAAGCTCATAAGCAACCTTCCAAATATGCCTCAAAATTTGATATGGACCCATATAACGGGGACTAAGTTTTCCTTTCTTCCCAAATCTCATTACACCCTTCTTGGGTGAGATTTTGAAGTAGACCCAATCCTTTATCTCAAACTCTAGGTATCTTCTTCTAACATCGGCATAGGACTTTTGTCGACTTTGGGATGTTCTCAACCTTTCTCTAATAAGTCGGACTTTCTCCATAGCCTCATGGACTAACTGGGGTCCTATCAAGGAAACTTCACCCACCTCAAACCAACCTATAGGAGATCTCCACCTCCTACTAGAGAGAGCTTCAAATGGAGCAATACCAATACTGGAGTGATAGCTATTATTATAGGCAAACTCAATCAAAGGCAAGTGATCATCCCAATTACCCTTAAAATCAATGACGCATGCTCTCATCATATCTTCCAAATTTTTGAAAGTACGCTCCACTTTCCCATCAGTTTGTGGATGAAAAGCTATGCTAAGCTTAACACGAGTACCAAGACCCTTTTGGAAAGATTTCCAAAACTGAGAAGTGAATTGAGTACCTCGATTGGAGATAATGGAAAAGGGCACTCCATGCAACCTTACCATTTCCCTCAAATACAACTTAGCATAATCTTCCACCGAATAAGAAACCTTGACGGGAATGAAATGAGCCGATTTCGTTATTCGGTCTACTGTAACCCCAATTGAATCATATTATCGTCGGGTACGAGGCAACCTTACTATGAAGTCCATATTCAAATCTTCCCACTTCCAAGTAGGAATACTAATGTCTTGGGACAAACCTCCCGGTTACTGATGTTCAACTTTCACTTGTTGACAATAAGGACACTTAGCCACAAATTCCACAATATCCTTCTTCATCCCATTCCACCAATAGATATCCCATAAATCACGGTACATCTTGGTGGTGGCTCCTAGGTGAATGGAATACCAAGAACTGTGGGCTTCTGACAAGATTTGTTCCCTCAAGTCATCAATATTGGGAAAACACAAACGACCCTGGTAACGAAGCACACCATCTCCCCCTTTGGGAAAAAGCCTCAACGAACTTTTTAAGCACAACTTCCTTCAATTCAACTAAGGTCGGATCAAGACATTGCTTAGATTTCACATCCGCCACAAAAGACGATTCTGAATCATTTTGAACCACAACACCACCCTTGGTGGAGTCCATTAACCGAACACCTAATCGGGCCAATCTATGTACATCTCGCACCAATTCTCTTTTATCATCCTCAATATGGGTAACACTACCCATTGATAATCGGCTAAGAGCATCCGCCATTACATTTGCCTTACCGAGGTGAAAGAGAACACTCATATCATAATCCTTAAGTAACTCAAGTCACCTTCTTTGGCGAAGATTTAGATCCTTCTGATTAAACACATATTGTAAACTCTTATGGTCAGTAAAGACATCTACATGAACACCATACAAGTAGTGCCTCCAAATCTTTAAGGTAAAAACAACCACCGCTAATTCAAGATCATGGGTAGGATATATTCTTCTCATGGATCATAAGTTGCCTTCAAGCATAGACAATGACTTTCCCATTTTACATAAGTACGCATCCTAACCAAATTCTTGAGGCATCACAATAAACAACAAAATCATCAGTCTCTTCCGGTAAAGTCAACACCGGAGCGGAAGTAAGTCTAACCTTCAATTGCTGAAAACTCTTCTCACATTCTTCAGACCATATGAACTTAGCCTTCTTTTGAGTCAATGCTGTCAATAGAGAGGCAATCGACCAAAACCCCTCAACAAACCTTCTGTAGTAGCAAGCAAAACCCAAGGAACTTCTCATATCCGAAGGGGATAGAGGTCTAGGCCAACTTTTGACCGCATCAGTCTTCATAGGATTTACCTCAATACCCTTACTCGAAACAATATGACCAAGGAAAGCCACAGACCTTAGCCAAAACTTGCATTTACTAAACTTTGCAAAGAGTTGTTGGTTCTTGAGAATTTACAACATGATCCTCAAATGATTGATGTGATCATCCTCACTTCTCGAATAAATCAATCTATCATCAATGAACACAATCACGAACATGTCAAGATATTATCTAAACACCCTATTCATCAAATCCATAAAGGCGGACAGAGCATTAGTCAAACGAAAGGACATCACCAAAAACTCAAAATGACCATATCGGGTTCTAAAATCCATTTTCAAAATATCATCTTCGTTCACCCTCAATATGTGATAACCCGACCGAAGGTCAATATTGGAAAAATAACTTGCCCCTTGAAGTTGGTCAAACAAGTCCTCTATCCTTGGGAGAGGATACTTATTCATAACGGTAACCTTGTTCAACTGTCGATAGTCTATACACATACGGAGAGAACCATCTTTCTTTCTAACAAACAAAACTGGAGCACCCCATGGAGAGATACTCGGTCGGATGAAACCTTTATCCAATAAATCTTTCAATTGCTCCTTCTATTCCTTAAGTTCTGCCGGAGCCATACGGTAATGAGGGATAGAAATAGATTGCGTATCTGGGAGAAGGTCAATACCAAAGTCTTTTTCCCTTTCGGGAGGCATATCGGGTAGATCATTTAGGAACACTTCCAGAAACTCATTAACAACGGGTACCGACTCGAGAGTAAGGGTTTAGAAATCTACATCCCTCACCCTAAGTAGATGGAATAAGCAACCCTTAGAAATCATCTTTCTAGCTTTAAGACAAGATACAAACTGACCCTTAGGCATAGAATTTCCTCCTTTCCATTCTAGGACGGGCTCATTCGGAAACTGAAACTTGACTATACCAGTTCTACAATCAATAGAAGCGTAACATGAGTGCAGCCAATCCATACCAAGGATAACATCAAAATCTAGCATATCAAGCTCTACCAAATAAACAAGAGTAACTCTATGGGACAAGGAAATGTGACACTTTCTATAGACCCTCTTAGCCACAATAGAATCACCAACAGGAGTAGAGACAGAAAAAAGGATCTAACAACACATCCGGAAGAACATCAAACCTCATAGCCACATATGGAGTCACAAAAGACAAGGTAGCACCAGGATCAAGTAAATAATAAACATCAAGTTGGAAGACTTTCAACATAACGGTAACCACATCGGGAGAACCCTCTTGCTCATCATGAGTTTGAAGTGCGTAAAATCTATTTTGCTTAGGAGCATTTGAACCCGAACCAATAGGACCATATGGAGGATAGGGTTGAGCCCTTCGACGATTATCTCCTTCGTTCTTGGACAATGAATGACAATCTCTTATCTTGGGGTCCATCTTACCACACTCAAAACAAGCATTGGAAGCCGCTAGACATTTGATCTTGTGCTTCCTTCCACAATTAGTACAAGTAGGCAATAGAGACCCACTATCATTTCCTACTTGAGGCTTAGGGTTAGACACCCTCTCTTTGTTGAACCTAGAAGGAGCATTGGAGGAACCTTGACCGAAAAACTTTTGTCGAAACTTAGGATGACCATGTCCATCGAACCTTGCATAAGAAAAATTACCATCACCGATTTTAGCCCTTTTTATCTCCCTAGAATTTTCCTTGAGTTTATCCTCTTCGATCTGTTGAGCATGAACCATGAGACAAGAAATGTCAATGTCATTAACAAGCATGGTGGTACGACATTCTTTAATCACCATTTCGGACACACCCGAAACAAACTTATTCATCTTTGCCCTAGGATCGGCAACAATTGTAGGAGCATACTTAGACAATTGTGTGAACTTTAAAACATATTCCTTCACAGTTATACTTCCTTGACGAAGGTTGATGAACTCAAGCACCTTTGCCTCCTTCAACTCAAGGGGAAAGAACCTATCAAGGAAAACAACCTTAAACTTCTCCCAATCGAGAGGACCCACATCTTTCGGTCTCCCTTCTTTCCATTGATTGAACCAAATTTGCGCAACACCCTTAAGTTGATAAGAGGCCAACTCCGCCTTTTCCACCGGCATCACTCCTATAATCATCTATACCTTGTAAACTTCATCAATGAACTCTTGAGGATCTTCCTCAACCTTAGAACCATGAAACTCCGTGGGATTTATTCTAGTGAAGTCCCTCACGCTAGATGCCGTAGTACCTACATTTGGGTTAATAGGAACCACAACCTCCCTATTTTTTTGAGCCATCACAGTTTGGGCCAACACTTGAAAAACAGCCCTAAACTCCGCATTAGTCACTTGTTCGGCCAAAGGGTCGACCAGAGCTTGAGGAGCTTGAGGAGGAGCTTCTTGTTCCACATTCTCCCTCACATTCCTTCTAGCATAAGCTCTTCGAGTAGCCATATTCTGCAGAGCATCGGATAAGGATTAGGAGAGAGACGTTATAGAGATAAACTCTATCACATGACTTTAGAGTAATGAAGAAGTGGAGTTTCCTAAACATCTTGTAGCGTCTCATTCATAAATGTGGTGTGCTTCACACTCATGAACAAGACTCTACTTGACGTGGTTTTGAGACATCCTAGAACCTTTCTAAACCTTGTGCTCTGATTACCAAGTTTGTCACGACCCAGGGGTACCCTTTAGATGTAACATGGCGTATAACCCCCCGAGAGGCCTCATGCAAGCCATTTAGCTTTCATAGTCAAGATAATAGAAATTGATAAGATTTAAAACATTATTTTAACAATGCCAAATTTTTCCAAACAAAGTGGAAGTCTAAACCTTTGTCTCAAAAACCATCTAATACAATAGAATCCCCGGACGTAGCCCATACATCAATGTTCAAGACTTGAATTGAAAAGAACATAAGGAAAGTAGTGGCCAAATCGTCGGATGAATGAGGACTCACCAATCATCAACTCTTTTTCTACTATGGATCCTAGCCACGGAGGTGAGAATTGGGAACGCCCGACCCTACATTTGGATAAGAAATGTAGGCAAGAGTATGCGTTAGTACAAAAATGTACTAAATATGATAGCATGCATAAACATAACATAACATTTAGACAATATAAGTCATGAAGCATCATCAATGTACATAATACATCATCTTAACATGTAAGGGGTACTTCTTGAAGTAACCTGGACTCATCCTTAGTCAAGACATGGGTAATCGCCTCTAGTCTTACTCATCATGGAAGGCAAACTCAAGCAACAATCCAAGCTCATGATCTATCATAACATATCAAAGCTTCTCTTTTAAAGGACATGGGGAATCGCCTCTTGCCTTCTTATAAAGGGTTATGGGTAATCGCCTCTTGTCCTTTCACCTTGGGATCATGGGTAATAGCCTCTAGTCCAACTTGCATTATAGGAACGTGGGTAATCGCCTCTAGTCCTACTCCAAGGAATATGGGTGATCACCTCTTATCCTTCATTTTAAAGGTCATGTGTAATCGCCTCTTTCCTCATCATTTTCATAGTTTCTTAGGTTGGATTTTTTTTAGGCGAGAAATCCTTTCAACTTAGAATCATTCAATGTGAGAAAGCCTTTCACATTCATACACAAGAACTCATGTGGGAAAATCCCTTCCATAACAATCACATCAGTAATCAAGAATTAATAACATATCCTTCACTCTTAAAGCAATTCTTATCATAAATCATCACATATACTTCAATCTCAAAGCAATTCATATCGTATCTTATTTATCCTATAAGAATACACATAAATCCATATATTCTCCTTTCATAGAGTAAAACCCATTTTAAATCAATTTCTTTTTAGAAAAATGGGTTAAGCATGGGTACACGGAATTTCATCATAAAAACATAGAATCCTCTCAATTCATGCATAATCAATCACAATTCAATCAATTGAATCAACATTCATAAGAACCCATAACTTGGAAGAAAACCATAACTCAAATTGGGGAATTTCTACTTTTCAATTTGGAGAACTTGGGGGCTCCATGGATTAGAAGCTATCATACCTCAATGCCAAAAGCTTTCCTTCAATGGTGGAATTGGAGACTTGCTTTGAAACACTAGGTTGAACCCTTCTTCTTCAAGTTTTCTAGACAGAAAAATATTTTGGAGAGGAAGAACTTGATCTTCTTTAATAAATTTAGGAGAATGACTTGAATGGGTTGAATTTGGGGTTAAAAATACTTATATAGGGGTCTAGGCATAGGCAAAACGACATAGTATTGTTTTAAAGAAATCTGGAAAAGACCCAAAAAACCCTGAACTTACAACTGACGAACCCCCTCCCCCCACATGGTGCACTTCATGAGCCGTCAAGGATCACACGGGCCGTGGTGGAAGCCGTGGTCCTTGACCAGTGGCCAGGAAAACTTTACCCAAAACCCCACTTACCTCACGACCCACTCCACGAGCCGTCATTTCTCTCACGAGCCATCTAGTGGCTCGTGTGGAGGGTCAACCTTAAAGTGGATACTGCCTCCCCCTTCACGCGCATCACTATACGCTGTGGTGCTCACCACGATCCGTCTAAGTGCTTGTGGGAGGGGAGCCCTCTATGGCTCAACACTGTGAGCCTACACCACGCCTCGTGGTGCCCTTCACGACTTGTCTAGGCCTTCGTGAAGGGTGCCCATGCTCATTCTTGGCTTGTGACCTCTCACTTGGTCTCTTGCTTAGCCTACCAGATTTCGGGGTGTTACACAGCCAGAAAAAGAAAGGGAAGGAGAGACTCTTTAAGATTTTACTAATTTGATAACTCTCTCTCAAATTCTGAAAATTATTTCACCACCTCTAACTTAATGACCAAGAAATGGGTTAAATAGAAAATTGAAAACCACCAATAGTACAATACCGTTATCTTAAAACCATGGGCCAAAACCACCGGTTAATAAAATATCTTTGTCTGAAATCTTATCCATATTTGAATAAATTTCTTGACTGTGCAAAATATCAAAATGAATATTAACAAATGTAACGAATAAAGTGATTATTAAAAAATGTAACGAACATAACCAATGGCATGTAAAAAATACAATTTAAGAGAAATAATGATTTAATAAAAAAAAACATATTTAAACGTATTCAAAAGGATGTGACAAAAAAATAATGTAATCAAATTAACCGATAGAAATCCTAATATTTTAAAAAATAAGGATAATTATCACTAAATTGCACTAAAATTGTAAAACACGCATTTTGAACTATTTAACGAATGAAATACTTAAAAGTATTAGTTTTAAAAATATCTGACCAAAATTTGGTGTCAACATCACCCATGGAGTCCTTTCCTCCATGGGTTCCCCAAAGATTTCAAGTTCCCAACTCAATCTTCAATTTATCAAATTAGGGTTTCAATTCAATGAATGTGGGTTTCTTCCAATTATGATTGATTATGATTAATTAAGTCTTCTAATGTTATATTTGGTGTTAATCTATAATATTTAGTTAAAATTGTACTTTCTCATGCCTAAATTATGCTTTTCAACCATGATCTTATGATAAACCCATGAACTATGAATTATGATTTTATGAAGTTATGCATGTTTTCATGAAGTTATGGTAAATGAATTGATGATACTTTGAAAGGAAAATTTTGATGCTATTGTGAAAGGATTTCTCAATTACTATGATGATCATGATTGTGAAAGGTATTTCTCATAAATGAATTCACATTTATGAAAGGTTTGTCATCCATGTTGAATTATGTTTAAGGAGCTATTATATGTTTTGATTTTGAAAATGTTGATTGGTATTGATCATTGCCTTTCCCTATGTTAAATTAATATTTTACTTTTATCTATTCCGTTGGGATTTAGACTTACCACTGAGAGGGCTTTGAGTTGGAGGCTCAATTAGGGTAGTCTCTAGTAGCAACCTCTAGTCCGAAATTATGTGCTCCAATAGACAACTTTTTGAAATTGGTATGATCATTATGAGTTTTTGGTAATGTCGTTTGGCTTGACTAGTACTCCTGCCGCATTTATGGACTTGATGAATAGGGTGTTTAGAAAATATCTTGATATGTTTGTGATTGTATTTATCGATGATATTTTGATTTACTCAAGGAGTATGGATGAGTACACCGATCATTTGAGAATTGTGTTGCAAGTCCTCAAGGACTATCAACTCTTTGCAAAGTTTAGTAAGTGCAAGTTTCGGTTGAGTCCGTGGATTTTCTTGATCACATTTTTTCTGGCAAGGGTATTGAGGTAGATCCTAAGAAGACGGATGCGGTTAAAAGTTTGCCTAGACCCATATCCCCTTCATATATTTGAAGTTTCTTAGGTTTGGCGGGTTATTATAGAAGGTTTTTTGAAAGGTTTTATTTGATTGCCTCTCCTCTAACAACGTTGACCCAAAAGAAAGTTAAGTTCATATGGTCGAAAGCGTGTGAGAAGATTTTCAAAGAATTGAGAGATAGATTTAACTTTGCTCCGGTGTTGACTTTACAGGAAGGGTCCGATTGGTTTATTGTTTATTGTGCTGTTCAAAGATTGGACTAGGATGTGTCCTTATGCAAAATGGAAAGGTTATTGCTTATGCTTCAAGGCAACCTAAAATTCATGAGAAGACCTAACCTACCCATGATTTGGAACTAGCGGTGGTTGTGTTTGCCTTAAAGATTTTGAGGCATTACTTATATGATGTTCATGTTGATATCTTTACCGACCACAAAAGTTTTCAATATGTGTTCAAGCAAACGGATCTAAATCTTCGCCAAAGGAGGTATCTTGAGTTGCTAAAGGATTACGACATGAACATTCTCTATCACCCCTGTAAGGCGAATATGGTGGCGGATGCTCTTAGTTGGCTATCAATGGGTAGTGTCACCCATGTTGAGGAAGATAAAAAGGATTTGGTTCGGGATATTCATAAATTGGCCCAATTAGGTGTTCGGTTGGTTGATTCCACCAAAGGTGTTGTTATGGTTCATAATGGTTCAGAATCGTCTTTTGTGTCAGATGTGAAAGCAAAGCAAGGTCTTGACCCTATCTTGGTTGAGTTAAAAGAAGTGATGCTTAAAAATTTCGTTGAGGCCTCTCCCAAGGGGAAGATGATGTGCTTCGATATCAAGGTCGATTGTGTGTTCCCAATGTCGATTGCTTGAAAAAGCAAATCTTATCAGGAGCCAAGATGTACCGTAACTTGCGGGAGGTCTCTTGGCTGAATGGGATGACGACGGATATTGTGGAAATTGTGGCTAAGTGTCCTAATTGTCAATAAGTGAAAGTCGTCCATCAAAAGCCGGGAGATTTGTACCAAGATATCAGTATTCCTATTTGGATGTAGGAAGATTTTAATATGGACTTTATTGTTGGTTTACCCAGCACCTGGCGGCAACATTATTCAATTTGGGTTATTGTGGATTGTATAATGAAATCGTCTCATTTCATTCTTGTCAAGGTTCCTTATTTGGCGGAAGACTATGCTAAGTTGTACTTGAGGGAAATGGTTAGGTTGCATGGAGTGCCTCTATCCATTATCCCTAATCGTGGTACCCAATTCAATTCTCAGTTTTGGAAATCATTCCAAAAAGGGCTTGATACTTGTGTTAAGCATAGTACAACCTTTCATCTTCAAACCGATGGGAAAGCGGAGCGTACTATCCAAACTTTGGAAGATATGTTGAGAGCTTGTATGATTGACTTCAAGGGTAATTGGGATGATCATTTGCCTTTGATTGAGTTTGCTTACAATAATTGCTACCACTCGAGTATCCAAATGGCTTCATATGGAAAAAGTTCGACTTAATTATGAGAGGTTGGAAATGGCTCAAAGTCAACAAAAGTCTTATACCAATGTTAATAGAAGAGAGCTTGAATTTTACATTGATGATTGGGTTTACTTTAAAATCTCACCCATGAAGGGTGTTGAGATTCCGAAAGAAAGGGAAGCTTAGCCTCTGTTATATGACCCCATATAAGATTTTGAGGCGTATTGACAAGGTTGCTTATAAATGAGAATTACCTAATGAGCTCTGATAACGCTCAAATCACTCTTCAAACCAAATCCAAAGAGTGAGCGATCATTGTCAATAAATATATTCAACTGAGAGTCGGGGTTGAATCCTAGAGAGAATAATTTGCCATCAATCGAAAAGACAAAGGATAACTAGATACTAGTTTGAATCTAAATATGCAATGTACAAAACTATCAAATAGAAGACAATTTTTCTAACTACACTTATACCGGGGACCAAGACAATATCAAGCAAGGGATGTATAGGAATTGGGAAAATTCAAGATTTAAGCAACACTCAATAATCCATCGCAATTCAATCCATGTTCATTCAATAATAGGTAGGCTAACCCTAATCTCTTTTCGATCTCAAAGGTTTATATGACCATATCTCTTTTCGGTCTCAATCGCATCAACACAAAACAATCCAAGACCTTAATCTAAACCTTTATTTCTAGCAAGTTTATCATTCAACAAAGTAGACCTAAATCATCTCCATTTTCACTAAAATTTAGGACTTAAAGTCAAAAATATTTATCAACCAAATTCTCCTCTTCACTAGTTCTTTCCGAGCAACCCTCAAAGATCAGAAGCTAGATTTAAGCGCGCACTGTTGAATCATAAATTCAAATATAAAAACTAGACTAAACCCATATCATGAATGCATGCATGAAAATAAGGAATTACAAAAGCAATAGAGCAATAAATAAAAGTATCCAAATAGCTTTGTCTCTTCCTAGCACAAAAGCCCCAATTTCATACTCACAATTACACCCACATTTCTAGCAATTAGGAACAAGGAAATGAAGAAGGATAAAAGAAATTTACTAAGATAGAACACAAACTTCAAATCCACAACTAAAAAATATGGCAACATACCTTCAATGTCTCAACCAAAAATTAAGAGCAATATATATAAAATCTACTTTTAGCTCAGATGATTTTTTCTCTCTCTAATTTTTTGTGTAACAATTCATGGATGATGAATAATGTTCCCCTTTCGCCCTTTTTTCTGAATATGGATCCGATTCTACAGAAATGCCAATTTTTCCCTTGACCTACTTGGCGGGTTTTGCAAAAGAAGATGGGAGTTCTCTTAACCAAACATCGCCGAAGCAACACTCCCATCACATAAGCAAACTCCACCAATTTTTTCCAGTTCGCAAAAGAAAAACTCCTCTGGTCGCTTAAGCGACCTTTGACTGCAAGTTGATTGTTTGCAAAAGCAAACTCTTCTCCATACGTGCGATATCTTGGTGTCAATTTATGCCAGTTTGAGTTCCTTTTCAACTTTTGTGCTTTATTTTTCCTCTCCTACAACAAATACATGAAATTAACATAATTTTATGGGTAATTCGCCTCTTTCCCTACTCGAGGGCCACATAATCATAAGAAAAGATCCTAAAATGAGTGCAAATCCACCACTCATCAGCACAACCAACTTAAAAACTTTTCTTGTTCTCTAGCAAAACCAAATCCAAAACAAAAGAGGCAATCAATTTAAGCACACACCCTTCTATTTCAACTAAAGGTCATGGTTATGGATTTGGTTGGTACTAATAATTAGAAAGCAATCAAGAAATTTCAAAACTCAATGATTTTAAAAAATGATCAAGTGACAATATGAATTCTCAAGAAGTTACTCATAATTACTAGTAACCTAACAACTTTTCTTGACTCAATTTTGTAATCTATCAACCTTACCAATCCATCCTAGCTTTTCATGCCAGCATAAGAAAATAAATGTCCCACAAAAGTAGAAACAAGTAAGTGACTATACCCTCCTGGAACTGTACACAACAACTCATCATTCATCAACATTTCCACATTTTCTTTATTTTTCAACTCAATGCACATTTCACAATAATTACTTATTTTTCCTTTCTTATTCCCATTCTAGATGCCCCACATGAAACCATTTTCAACTTTTGGAGCATTCAAATATCATTATTCAATCACTTTCTTTCATTTTCAAAACTTTTTCTTTCTTTGAAACTTTTCCTAAATTCTCAAACTCTCTCTTTTTTTCTTATCAAGCCCTCATGTGGTAAGCATACAATTATGAGTTTTCCGTAGCACCGCCAACATAGGCTTTTATCCTCAACTTTCATAATTTTAAAATTCAAGAATGGAAGAGTTCAAAAGAAGATAACTTTTTAAAAAAGGGCAAGGTTTGTAATGTGGTTACCAATAAAAAGGATAAGGTTCAAAGGGGACAACTAAGGATATTTTTAGTGCAAAAGTAGGACATTAAGGCTAAGTGGACTTCAAGGAAAATCAATGAAAGCCTAAGATTATTTTCCAACCAAACTCAACCAAGACCAACATTTCAAGACTAACGGGGCAAGTTCTAGGTGACACAAGTGAAAACAAAGCATTATTCAACAAAGACTCACCACACATGGCATGAAACTATTCAAGATAGCTCAATTTCACTTTCTAGTCAAGAACAAAAGAGTTATTTTTCACTTCACCACCCAATAATTTGGAGTCACAAAATGAGTCAAACAATTTTCAACTAGTCATCCATTTTAACAAAACTTTGGAGGGGTGCTCATTTTAGGATTCACAAGGCTTGATGAAATCTATTATTACCAAACAAGTCACAACCTCACATCAAAGCACCATAAGGCTAATTAACACTCAACAAAATGATGATTTTTCCTTAAGAGTTACGTAACCCAATCTATCATTGGGCAAATTCAAGCCTTATCGTTGAGCTTTTAAAAGGGTTTCCAAATTCACAAGCCATAGGTACTCAGACTTCCCCTACTTTAAGTCTTACATGAATGAAACACTATCATCACAATTTGTTACTACAAAATAGAAACTAAAAAAAGATACTACTACAATAGCAAAAACATAATTAAAACGACCAATCCACACAATAGACAAAAGCATCAAAAACATCAATTCAACATGTCAATCAAAACAAATGAAACAACCCAACTGGGAGCACCCCCTACTAAAGATGGTGTTGCATCCTTATAGCACAATTATGAAAATCACTAAGAGAGTATGAAAGGGCTCTCGGGTGTAACACCTCTGGCTTTGAAAAGGTAAAAGAGAGTTAACGAGCAGGTCCACAAGCCTAAAATAGGCCACAGACCCTTCATGACACCCTAAACAGTCCATTTAGGGGACCACTATAAGCTTAGGCTCAAGTGGAAAAACTGTTAAGGGCTGCCAGGAATTGGGTTACCTTGACGGAACACTAAACAGCCCGTGGGGACTTGTACGACCTGTTTAGGGATCTTTATCGATCACCCATGAACTTTTAAGTTGGGAGTCTTTTTGTTATTTTCCTATGTGTTTGACACCTAAACTATGTTGTTTTAACCCCTATTTAAAAGCATATATAAGTGATTTAAATCCTAAAACTACCCATTCTAAATCATTTACCTAATTCCTAAATTTCCTTGCAAGTTCATCCCCAAAATTCTCTCTAAAGCTAAGGAAGAAGAAGATAGGGTTTCACTTCAAGATTTTCAATTCACCATAGTTTTGTGCATTGATCACTAAGGTATGTTAGTATTCACCTTTGGAGTGTTCTCCTACATGGGGTTCCTAAAATTTAGGGTTTTATTCAATTTTCATGGATTCGTTTTACTTATGATTCAATTAGTTGTTTCTTATCTTCGAATGCATGAATTGAAAGTATTTAATGATTTTTAATTGAATTTATATGAATCCATACATGATCCATGATTTTCAAACTATGAACACATCATGAAGCTTATGAACTATGAAAGATGAATTGCTGAAGATATGCATGTTGTTATAAAGTTGATGTAAATGATTTGATAATGCTTTGAGAGTAAAGTATCAATATTGTTGTTAATGGTTTTCTCACACACTACTATGAACATGATTCTGAAAGGATTTCTCACATAAAAGATTCATATGGTTGAAAATTTTTCTTACCTAAGTTGAATCAAGTTCAGGAGCTATTCTAAATGAACTCTAGTTTTGATTGGTTTCTTAATTGGTCCTTTCCATGGATGATAATATGACTATGATTAATTACTACTCAGTTGGATTTTACTTAGCACCAAGTGGACTAGAAGTGATTACCCATGTCCCATAAACTATGTGACATTATAAGATGATTGTCTTAGATAGACATTAGTTAGTTGATCCACTTTAGCTCAGACTCATAGTTCTTACCTTGACAAGTAAGGAGATCTCTTTTTGGTGTGAGATAGACACCGGATTCCATGATATAACTCACATGGCCTATGTAGGTTACATGGTAAACTTGCCACAACAATGAACTAAGGTTTCTTCTATAGTATCTCATAAGTGTTTTAAAGATGTTTAGCTTGCACTAACCATAATTATGACTTATATTTTATAACCTTTTATCTTATGATTTAGCTCTGTCATTGTATGTCATGTAAAGTCATTTTAGCATGATTTCATAACTCTTATGCATTGATATCATACTAAGTACATTCAATGTAATAATGCATACTTGTGCCTACATTGTTTAACTAATATGGAGTTTGACACTCCTTGGCTAGTTGATCTTTTGGCACTCAAGGATTGGTGAGTCCTCATGTTCCAAGGACCGAGATACTTTTATTGCTTTCTTTATTTTAGTTTTTAGACTTTGCACGTGATGTATGAGTTAAATTCCAATCACTTTCTTTATGATGTAATAGATGTATTTTTGAGACTTATGTTAGAGTTCCACTTTTTTCAAACTCTTTTATGATGTAAGACTGTTTCTTTAAAATATTTATTTCTATTACTTTTTTTTATGTATGCTAGTGACTTTTGTATGGCCTCTCAGGGTTGTATGAGCCATGTTACACTTAGGTTATACTTTGGGTCATCACAAACTTGGTATTCAGAGAAAAAGGTTTAGAAAGATCCTAGCATGTCTCACTAGCCACATGAAGTAGAGTCTTGTTCATGAGTATTAAGTGCCCCACATATATGAATAAGAGGCTATTCGATGTTTAGGAAATTCCACTACTTTCATCATTCTAAAGTCGTGTGATAGAGTGTAACTCTAGATGCCTCTCTCCTAATCCATACCCGATGCTTTTCAGGATATGACCCATCAAAGAGAATACATTAGAAGGAATGCGGGTGAGAATGTGGAAAAAGAAGATCTTCAAGTTTCGACTAACCCTTTTGCCAAGGAAGTGACTAATTCTGAATTCTAAGCCGCTTTTTGAGTGTTGTCTCAAGCTATAATGGCTCAAGCCAATAGGGAGGTCATGGTCCCCGTGAACCTAAAGGTGGGTACGATGCCAACTAGAGTGAAGGGTTTCACTAGAATGAATCCCCTAGAGTTTCATGGTTCCAAGATTGAGGAAGAACCTTAAGTGTTCATTGATGAGGTGTATAATATTTTTATGATCATGGGAGTGACACCGGTGGAAAGGGAGGAATTTGTCACTTATCAATTTAAGGATGTTGCTCAAGTTTGGTTTGAACAATGGAAGGACTAGAGGGCAGTAGATGTGGCTCCTCTAGATTGGGAAAAGTTTAAGGCTGATTTCCTTGATAGGTTCTTTCTCCTTGAGATGTGGGAGGAAAAAGTAATTTAATTCATCAACCTTTGTCAAGGAAATATGAGTGTGACAGAGTATGCTTTCAAATTAACACAATTGTCCAAATATACTCTTTCTATGATTGCTGATTGTAGGGCAAGGATGAGTAAGTTTGTTTTGGGTGTGTCCGTAATGGTGTTTCAGGAATGTCATACCTTCCATGATCATTAAGAAAATGGATATTTCTTACCTAATTATACATGCTCAACAAATAGAAGAGGAAAACTTAAAGAAATATTTAAGGAGGTAAAGAGGGAAAAACCGGTGATGGTGACTTTTCATATTTGAGGTTCGATGGACATGGTCGTTCTAAATTCTCACAAAGGTTCTCTGGTTAAGGTTCCTCGAATACTCCGGTTCCAAAGTTTAAAAAAGATAGGGTGTCTAACCCTAAGACATAAGGAGGGAATGGTGGTAGATCTTCTTTGTCTAGTTGTACTAGGTGTGAAGAAAGTATGATGGTAAATGTCTAGCCGGTTCTAATGCATGTTTTGGTTTTAGAATTATGGATCATAAGATAAGAGATAATCCCTCGGTTTCTAAGAATGAAAGAGATAATCGTTGACAAGCTCAACCTTACCCTTCGTCAAATTCTAGTGGAAGTTAGAAATAGAAGAGTTTTAATGCTCTTCAAACTCATCATGATCAAGAGGGTTCTCCCGATGTGGTTACTGGTATGTTGAAAGTCTTTCATCTTAATTTTTATGCTTTGCTTAATCCTAGTGATACATTGTCCTTTGTGACGCCATATGTGGCCAGAAGATTTGATGTTTCCCTGGATGTGTTATTAGCGTTTTTTTTCTCAACTCTTATTAGTGAACTTATCATGGATAAGAGAGTCTATAGAAACTGTCCCGTCTCCTTATCCCATAGAGTCACTCATGTTGATCTAGTAGACAAATATGTTAGATTTATGTTATTATTGGTATGTATTGACTTCATTCTAATTACACTTTTGTCTATTGTAGAACCTGAGTAGTCAAGTTTGAGTTTCCAAATTAACCCGTCTTAGAGTGGAAAGGGGAAAATTCTATGCCTAGGGGTCAGTTTGTTTCTTGTCTTAAAGCTAAAAAAATGATTTCTAAGGGTAGCATATATCATCTTGTTCAGGTTAGGGATACATATTCTGAAACCCCTATTCTTGAGTCGGCCCCCGTTGTGAATGGGTTTTCGGAAGTGTTCCCAGATGATCTACCCGGTATTCATCCTGAAAGGAAAATAGACTTCAGTATTGATCTTATCCTAGATACACAACCTATATCTATTCTTCCTTATCGTATGTCTATGTAAGAACTTAAGGAATTATTTGAACGATTGAAAGATTTTCTTGATAAGGCTTATATCCAACCAAGTATCTCTCCATGTCGTGCACCAGTTTTGTTTGTTCGTAAGATGGATGGTTAACTTCGCATGTGTATTGATTATCGACAATTGAATAAAATTACAATTTAGAATAAGTATCCTCTTCCAAGGATAAATGATTTGTTTGATCAACTGCACAAAGTAAGTTATATCTCCAAGATTGATCTCTTGTAGGGTTATCAATAATTGAGGGTGAAGGATGATGACATCCCGAAGAATACTTTTCAAACTCAGTATGGTCATTATGAGTTTTTGGTAATGTCCATTGGTTTGACTAATGATCCAGCTTCATTTATGGACTTGATGAATAGAGTTTTTAAACAATATCTTGATATGTGTGTGATTGTGTTTATAAATGACATCTTGATTTACTCACATGAGTATGAACATGTAGATCATTTTAAAATTGTGTTGCAAGTCCTCAAAGACGAACAACTATTTGCAAAGTTTAGTAAATGTGTGGTATCGCTGAGATAAGTGGCTTTATTATTTCCAGTAATGGTATAAAGGTAGATCCTAAGAATATGGATGTGGTTAAGAATTGGCCTAGACCTCTATCCCTTTCAGATATTTGTGGAAGGGTTTTCTTCGATTTCCTCTCCATTGAATTCATTGACCCAAAAGAAAGTTAAGTTCTTATGGTCGGAAGTGTGTGAGAGGAGTTTTCAAGAATTGACGGATAGACTTACCTCCGCTCCGGTGTTGACTTTACCGGAAGGATTTGATGTGTTTTTTTTATGATGCTTCAAGGATTGGATTAGGAGGTGTTCTTATGCAAAATAGGAAAGCTATTGCTTATGCTTTAAGGAAACATAAGATTCATGAAAATAACTATCCTACCCACGATTTGGAACTAGCAGTGGTTGTTTTTTCTTCAAATATTTGAAGGCATTATTTGTATGGTGTCCACGTTAATGTCTTTACCGACCACAATAGTTTTCAATATATTTTCAAGCAAAAGGATCTGAATCTCAAGCAACATAGAGATAAAAATCTTGAAAGACAATGACATGAGTGTCCTTTATCACCTGGGCAAAGCTAATATGGTAGCCGATGCCTTATGCCCATTGTCCATACATACTGTTTTACATGTTGAGGAAGGTAAGAAAGAATTGGTTCGTGATGTTCATAGAATATCTTGGCTACGTGTTTGGTTGGTTGATTTATATGAGGTTGGTGTGGTTGTTCATAATGGTTCAGAATCTTCGTATGTATCGGATGTGAAATCCAAGCAAGGTCTTGATTTGATTTTTGTTGGGTTGAAGGAAGCCGTGCTTAAAAAGTCCGTTGAGGTTTTCTGCCAAGGGAGAGATGGTATTTTTCGATATCAAGGTTATTTATGCGTTCCCAATGTTGAGGACTTAAGAGAGCTTTTTTTATCGGAAGCCCATAGTTTTCAGTATTTCATTTACGTGGGAGCCACCATGATGTACCGTGACTTGTGGGAGGTCCATTTATAAAATGGGATGAAGAAGGATATTGCGTAATTTGTAGCTAACTGTCCTAATTGTCAACAAGTGAAAGTTGAGCATCAAAAGCCGAGAGGTTTGTCCCAAGATATAATCATTCCTACTTGGAAGTGGGAAGATGTGAATATGAACTTTATTGTTTGTTTACCCCACACTCGATGTCAACATGACTCGATTTGGGTTATAGTAGATCGTATTTCTTTTTCGGTGAAAGATTATGCTAAGTTGTATATAAGGAAAATATTTAAGTTTCATGGAGTGCTCCTATCCATTATCTCCAATCATGGTATCCAATTTACATCTCAATTTCAGAAATCTTTCCAAAAGGGTCTTGGTACTCGTGTTAAGCTAAGTACAACATTTCTTCCTCAAACTAATTGGAAAGAGGAGCTTACTATCCAAACTTTGGAAGATATGTTGAGATCTTGTGTGATTGATTTCAAGGGTAATTGGGATGATCATTTTCCTTTGATTTAGTTTGAATATAATAATAGCTATAAGTCAAGTATTGGTATGGCTCCATTTAAGGCTCTTTATTGTAGGAGGTGTAGATCTTCTATGCGTTGGTTTGAAGTTTGTGAGGTTTCCTTAGTAGGTACTAAATTGGTTCATGAGACTATGAAAAAGGTTCAATTTATAAGACAAAGGTTGAAAACAGTTTAAAGTCGACAGAAGTCCTATGCCGATGTTAGAAGAAGAGATCTTGAGTTTGATGTTGATGATTGGATTTACTTGAAGATTTCACCTATGAAGGGTGTCATGAGGTTTTGAAAGAACCGTACTCTTAGTCCTCGATATGTAGGCGCATATCATATTTTGAGGCGTATTGATAAAGTTGCTTGTGAGCTTGATTTGCTTTATTATTTGGCATCAGTACATCCAGTTTTCCATGTTTCCCTATTGAAAAAGTGTGTTTGACATCCGACATCTATTTTACCATTAGAGAATCTTAGTATGTGATGTATGGGTTACGTCCCAATCACTCTTGTTACTAGATGGCTTTGAGACTAGGTTAGAGTTCCACTTCCTTTTCTTGTCAAACATTTATGATATAAACTGTCTTTTGAACTCTTTAACTCTATTATCTTGTATGATGTTTGCTATGTGTCTTGTGTAGGGCCTCTCGGGGTCTTATAAGCCATGTCACGTCTAGGATGAACTTTGGTTCGTGAAACTTGGAGCCTACTTGAGATCCTCTTCGGAGTCGACACGCCCCTGGGTCACTCTTGCTAGTTGGTCGACTAACGCCACTGGTAGTGGACTAGCTGGCTGTGAGGCCTTGATATTTGTGATCCTCTTCAAAGTTGACATGCGCCTGGGTCACCCTTGCTAGCTGGGCTAGGAGTGGACTGACTGGATGGACGGCCTAGATTGATTTTCACTCTTGCTAGCTGGCTGGGAGTTGATTGGGTATGATGGTTACTTGGGGAAAAGAAGTGAGGCAAAAAAAGAATTGAGAAAATAAAATTGCTATTGTATATCGTATGTACTTCCATTATAAAATCATGCACATCTATATATCTTATGAATAAAATTTGCTCAATATTCAAAAAAGGAAATATGTTAAAATGAGCTTAAAATAAGTAATAAGTGTGCACATTTTAAAATTATGCTAAATTTTTCTACGTCACTCTAGATTACAATAAATCACAATTATGAGAATTCCACAATGCATTGTTAGTCTTTTCTATAGCATTTTGAGTTAACTAATAAATTTATAAAATGCAATTGACCTTATATTTTTGAAACAATTATGCGGTCAATTGTTCTCTCACAAAAGTATAAGACTTTGTTAGATATTTAATGTTTAAAATTATACTTCAATTTTTGCATGGAAGAATTTTATTATATCGTATTGTATATACGAATTACTCTATAATGCTGAATTGAATGACTTTATGAGGGTCATTTAAATATTTTTACCAAATAAAATTGAATACTTTGGTTAAGAGATAAGTTTACTGTCATTTCAATCTTTTTGAAATGGAAAGAAGGTTATGTGATCACGTTTCTTCTAACTAAATTTTATGTCATCTAAACTCTAAACTCTTCTCAAGATTACTCAAGTAGGTATATCTACCAAATTGGTCGGTTATGATAAATATATCTGAATTTTAGTTAAGAAATAGTTGAATTACTGACTCACTCAAAATTTATCTCGGTTAAAATTAATTGGTATAAAATATGGCTCATGCCCCTATCCGCCCACTTCTTACTATGTTTCAATTGCTTTATTTGTTCTTTTATAAATTTTTGGTACCTATTAAAATTATAATTTTTCTTTATTACAACAATATGTAACATATTAAAGAAGAAAAATAATTCCTTAAAACAGGTTGATAAGATTACCCAAGGGTCAATCTGACTAAGATATTAATTTAACATTTTACGGCTTGGATTGAAATGGAAAGAGTTGATAATATGATTGATCTATGTACTCGAATTATAAATATTTATCACCTTATCATTAACCTCATTGGTGTTCTTGAACCCTTTTTAAAAAATGAAAAAAATATCTATGAGCTCACTGTAATAATCTAAATGTTCCTGCAACAAGTTATGAGGCAATAAGTTGGAAGTAAAGTTTTTAATGAATAAAAAGGTAGACCTTTTATTATTAAAATCAGAAGGTAACATAAATGTAACCTTAGTTTTTTTCGCAAAACTGAGTGCTTGTTCCATAAAATATGTTTCTCATCTTCATTATTCAAGATTATTTCATAGCCTTGGGCAGAAAAGATTTAAAACAGAGAGCAAACTAGGATATCTTAAATAATCCTTTTGATTTTTCTATGAAACTAACATCATCAATTCTCTAAGAAATATCCAAGACTTAGTCCCACATAAATCATCAAATCAAAATAGAAATTAAAGACAATTGCCAATAGGCAAATTGTTGCAGCAAACCTTTTGCTCTTAATGTCCATCATAACAACAAGGAACATGATATACTTCTCCCTGTTATTTGGAAACTTGCCCTTAACTCGGCTCATATAAAATAATTCCTCATCAATTGTCATCTTTGGCTTACTGGCACCAGCTATGTCAACACCGCTATCACCACTAATATTACCCAGACCACATTCAGAAATTTATGATTGACTGTGACACATAGAACCATAGCTAAAAATTAACAATAAATTTTTTTTGTCCAATATAATAATACAAAGTAATGTTATACTCTCATCTACATTAAATCAATACTTTTTTTGGATAAAAGAAAAGCTTTTAATACTCTAAGTTGTTAAGTTATGACAAAAAATGGCATCTAACATGTCTTTCTCAATAAGATACACAGACCATACATCATTGAGGAATTAAGAATAACTAATTTATCAATAATTCATCGAAACAAGTCATGTACATACAAAATCAACCTCGAGAAAAATGAATAGAAGGCAAAGACCTTATGAATCTCTGTGGGAAAAACCAAATGGAGAGTCATCTCTTAATATATTCATGCTACAAAAACAAAACAACAACAATAAGTTTTTCTGTAAAAAAACATGCAGACAAGAGATGCTCCATTTTAAAAATTAACTCACATTTTGAGATAAGCTCGTAAAATCAAAAGTCTCGGAAGATCTATCAACAAAAAATAGATTTGAATCAATTGTTTAGATCACAGAAAATTAAAAAAAAACTTTTTTCACTTCACTTGTGTCTACCTTTATCCTTTCCTCCTCCTCTTTGACTCAGAAGAACTACAACACACAAGTTTGAGAAATAAAGAGGTAAATGACAAAGAAGTGAGGCAAAAAAATGAATTGAGAAAAAAATGTTGATATTGTATATCTTATGTAATACTAATATCAAATAATGCACATATATATATATATATATATATATATATTGTATCAACAAAATTTGTTCAATATTCAAAAAAGGTAAAATGAGCTTAAAACAAGTAATAAGCGTGCACATTTGGAAATTATGCTAGATTTTTCTACATCACTCTAGATTATAATTAATGACAATTATGAGAATTCCACAATGCACTCTTCATATTTTCTGTCGAATTTCCAGTTTATTAATAAATTTGTAATTAATGCAATTCACCTTATATTTTTTTCATAACCCGAAAATAGAGTCATGATGGCATCCACTATAACCCTCCGAGTTGACAACTCTTAACCCAAACAAAACTTGCGGAAGGCAACAATCTAATAATAAAAAGACAAACTGAGGAAAGAGAAGCAAAATAAATGAATGGTCCACATCGTAAATAAGTACTGGGATACAAAATATACAAAAGAGGTCAAAAAGAACCGAGAAGACAAAACTAACACAAGAATTAATTCCCGGACCTGGTATCACCTATACAAGATTTACTAAGTATAGAAGGTCATAAATACAAAAGAGCTAACTAATAAAAAAGTCAAAACACAAGTTAGTGCAAAAGAGGAAAAGCAGCAAGTGTTTGGACACCAGGAAGTCACCAAGATTCGACTCTATGACGGCGGAGGAAGATCCAACACTCACTTAAGATGGCTTGAACTGGGAGCTGCATCAGAAAAAGATGTAGAAGTGCACTATGACTATGAAAAGACAGGGTACTGACCAGGCATCATAGGCCGATCGAGCTCAGAAAGATCAAATATAAATAAATAGCAGGAAGAAAGTAAAAGACAAGGGAAGAATCTAAACAACAAATAAAAGATAGAGGACAGTCAAATAATATCAAAAATTAAGTTAGAAGTTATGCATAAATCATAATACACTCAATACAGTTGAAAGACAACTCACACGATAATGTAGTGCAAACAACAAGTAACGAAACCTATAAGTCCGGAAAAAACATCGAGCCACCTAGAATGATACCTCAAGCTTAACTGAAAGCCACTAACCCAAATATATATATCGACACGCCGCTCGGGATGGCACTTCAAGCTAACCATTAATATAAATTTAGATGACAGACTGTGACCCGACCTAACTCAGCGGGCTGCCCAAAATGATACATCGGGCTCATCAGAGTAAAAGCAGCTAAATTTTTACAAATAATCACTTTTAAATCAAATCGGTCTCCGAGACTTTCAATTCATTAAGGTCAGGTTTATCCTTTTTTAAAACCAAGTCATTTCCATCAAAGATCATCCCAAAAGTACAACCTCTATCAGGTATCATCACAATTAATTCATTTGATGCAAACAGAACCGGAAAGAATACCCAACACACCACAAAGTACTAACTTGGGACTCCTGCTTCTAGCTCACGACCTTAGCCCTAACAATTCAATAAATGAGAAAGAAATCATAAATTTAAGAATTTATCAATGCATACAAATCGATCAAAAAATAACCAAAACATACAACAATTATAAGTTTCACGCCACCTATGAGCATTTCTAAGGATACTAGTCAACAAGAATAAGGGAAACCTAAACTAAGGCTTCCGACTAAAACTACCTAAACAACCGAACAATGGTCATAAATCAACTAGGGATCAAAACCTAAGATAATCCTAAGGATTAACAAAATCATATGATACTACTCAATTATAATCAATCGAAAAGAGCTAAATCTACGAAGTAGAGACCACAACCGAATACACGCTCACGAACAAATTAGTCGAGAGCCTTGGAGTGGTGCCAAGCTATTAAAAACACCTAAGGAACACAAAAACAATTATTACAAAGAAATAATCAACAAAGGGATTCGAAATAAAAAGAAAACCCCAATAAGCAAAAGTGGGACACGTTCATGGAGTGAAAAAATTGACTCAGTCACAATGTCTCAAACCACTCAAGAAACTTGTGCACCAACGATGAGCACAAAATGAGTTCCGATCAAGCCAAACCAAGACCACCATTTAATTTAGCTCAATTGTTCAAACTAGGGAAATGAAGAGGAAATTGCGGAAATTACCAAGAGAAATGGAAGATTCAACCACACCAGAACAAGCCCACTAACTTTCTTGATACCTTCCAACAAGAATAACCAGAAACTGACAAGAAATGCTCCCAAAATCCCCCCAAAACCAAGTTGGAAATAGGGGTTTCGGTTGTTGTCCCGTCTTTTAAAAAGACACTGTTGGACATTGAATTGGTTTTTACGATCGTGAAGTCAATGGGAGGTTACCCTCCGCGATCCGACACATGTCCCATGAATGCAAAGATCAGGGAGGTTGGTCATCACAAACGTGACCAAGGACCCGTGAACATGTTGAATGAATCAGGGCTGCACCAGCAACACTGCATCAGCAAAATCATTAAGGAAAAAAATCCTCCCTTAGGGGTCCCGAACTCGTTCAGAATCCCGTCGATGCAAACAAAATATACTACTAGACTCGAAACAACATTTCAGACTCAATTGAATCATTAAAACAACAAACAAAGGTCGTCTCATGAAAATGTTGTCCGAAATCAACACTTCCAAAGAAATAACAAACAAAATTTGAAATGCAACAAGGATATCCCAAAAACCTTATAAACCAAACCAAAGGTCGTTCTACACCAAACTCCACGTTTCAAAGCTAACCACGTTGACAAAATTTGATTCCCAATGCATACCAAATAAGTTGACCGAAGTCAAACATTAAAAAAAACTGCAAGGCTAAAATGCCTACTCGCACCAACTCCAAATGAAAGCCTAAAAATCCAAACCAATCATCATACTAGACCAAAATAACCTTTACGAAGCTGATGGAACTAACAAAATTTTTATCCGACATCAAAGTCTCCGGATGTTGACTAAAGTGAACTCTTTAAGCATAAGGCCACAAAAAACTTAAAAACTCACACTAAACTCAACCAAATACATCGAGAAACATGCTACCCATCCTGACACCACACAAAAGCCATAAGAAAGTTATGGGAAGGGGCAAAATAGTAAAAGCATGCAAGAACACAGAAATGACCTCATGGATCATTACAATATCCACTACTAAAAGGATTTTCATCTATGAAATTAAAACAAAGGTAATATATGAAGGATAAAAGAAATTAGGATAATAGGCCCATAAGTCAAGATCGGACTCCCAAGTGGCCTCCTCGATAAGACAATGCCTCCATTGAACCTATATCCTTAGATTGCAACTACCTCACTTATTTGTCTAGAATTGTCATAGGCTCCTTCTTAAAACTCAAGGACTCATGAAACTGAACACACTCCCAGTGAAGCACGTGAGCCTAATCAGACATATACTGTCTCAACAGAAAGACATGGAACACATGATGAACATTTGTAAGAGCTGGCGGCTAGGCTATCTCATAAGCTACCTCTCTAACCCTCCTCAGAATCTCAAAAGAGTCGATGAATCTGAAGCAAAACTTGCCCCTCCTCCTGAACCTTATCACGTCCTTCATAGGAGACAATCGTAGAAAAAACTTGTCACTAACAATGAACCCTAAAGGTAACAGCCTCCGGTTAGCATAAATCTTCTGCATACTCATGGTAGTACGGAGTTGCTCTTGGATCATACAGACACTATCCATAGATTCTCTAAAAAAGGTAGTGCTTCATAGCCTAAACTCGAATGCATCAAACGAACCCACCGTAAAATGGAATCTCCAACCATATAATGCCTCAAATTGGGCCATCTGAATACTCGAATGGTAGCTATTATTATATGAAAACTCCACCAAACAAAAGGACTGTTCCCACTGACCACAAAAAATAATTACTCAGGCTCGTAGCATATCCTCTAACACTTGAATAGTCCTCTTTGACTGACCATCGGTCTGAGGATGAAAAGTTATACTAAGGTCTACATGAGTAACCAACTCTATCGGAGTAGACCTCTAGAAATGAGATATAAACTAAGTATCGAGATCTAAGATGACAGAGACTGCCACCCTATGCAAACATACAATCTCTCCAAGGTTGATCTGTGCCAATATCTCTGAATTATAGGTAGTCCAAACTGGTAGAAAGTATGCCAACTTGGTCAATCAATCCAAGATAACCCAGGTAGAATCAAAACCCCAAAGAGTATGCAGTAAGCCTACAACAAAGTCCATGGCTATGCGCTCCCATTTCCACTCCAAAATGGGTAGCCGCTGGGTCAAACCACTTGGCCTCTAGTGCTCGTACTTCACCCAATCAAAGTTCAAGCACCTAGCCACGAACGCTGCAATGTGCGTATTCATCACACAACACCAAAAACGTTGCCTCAGATCACAATACATCTTCGTAAGATGAATGGAATATCTGGAACAATGGGACTTTTGAAGAATCAACTCAACAAACTCACAAACTCTAGCGACACATATATGACCCTCAATCTTCAAAATTCCCTCTGGATATAAGATCACTTTACGACGCTCGCTGCTAAAAACCTTGTCCTGAATCACCGTCAACCTCAGATCCTCAAACGGTTGTGCCTGAATTTGCTCCATAAAAGAAGATCTAGCCTCTACAGAAGAGTGTACTCTATCCAGCTCACAAATATCCAGTCTAACCATCTGCTTGGCTAAGGACTGACTTTCCCAAGCCATAGGTTGTTCCTCCACATGTAAGAAAACCTAACTCCCACTGCTCACTACTCTCCGGTTCAAGGCATGTGCTACCACATTAACCTTGCCGGGTGATAAAAAATAGAAATATCATAGTGCTTCAGTAACTCCAACCACCCTTCGCTGCCTCAAATTAAGATCTCTCTATTTGAATATGTACTAAGACTATGACGGTTGGTGAAAACCTCACAGTGAACTCCATAAAAGTAGTACCTCCAAATCTTCAATGCAAAGAGTAATGTTGCCAACTCTAAGTCATGAGTGGGGTAGTTCTTCTCGTCTAGCTTCATCTTTCTGGAAGTATAAGCAATAACTCTACCCTGTTGCACCAAAACACAACCCACCAAAAGCATCAAAGTACATCATAAATCCATGGTCGTCCACATGAAGAGTTCGAATCGCCACTGAATTCAATAAAGCCTTGAACTTCAAAAATCTCGCCTTACACTCATCACACCATTAGAAGGGAACATTATCCCGAGTCAATCTATTCAATTGTGCCGCAATAGAAGAAAACTCTTTACGAACCGTCTATAGTAGCACATTGTCATGACCAAACAAAAATACGACCCTCAGTAGGAGAAGAAGTCTGGTCCCAACAACGGACTACCTCAATCATTACCGGTTACACCATAATCCCATCCTTGGACACCACGTGCCCCACGAACACTACAAACTCAAGCCAAAACTCAAAATTAGTGAATTTGGCATATATTTATGGATCCCTAAAAGCGTGGAGTACAATCCTCAGATATTACTCATGCTGCTCTGTACTACCGGAGTAAACCAAGATATCATCGATGAACACAATCACAAAGGAGTCCAAATTGGGTCTGAACATTTGCTTCATCAAATCCATGAATGTTGTTGGGGCACTAGTCAACCAGAAAGAAATGACTAAGAACTCGAATTGGACATATCAAGTCCTAAAGGAAGTCTTAGGGATGTCTGCAACCTTAATCCTCAAATGGTGGTAGCCTTATCTCAATTCTATCTTAGAGAACATTGTTGCATCTTGAAGCTGGTCAAATAAATCTTCAATTCGAGGCATAGGATACCTGTTCTTGACGGTCACCTAATTCAGTTGTCTGTAGTCAATACACATATGCAAGGTACCATCTATCTCTTTCACGAACATGATTGGAGCACCCAAAGAGATACACTCAATCTAATGAACCCCTTACCCAAGAGATCATGTTGTTGTTCCTTAAGCTCCTTCAACTCAGTTGGAGCCATCTGATAAGGTGGAATAAAAACAACTTCTTACTCGGCTCAACATCTATCCCAAAATCAATATCACGGTCAGGTCGAAGACCAGGTAGATCAGTAGGGAAAAAATCTGCAAACTCTCCAACCACAAGAGCTGACTAAGTGGAGTGTCGACACTAGTATCATAAACATAGGCAACATAAGACAAAAAACCCTTCTATACCAACCGTCGCTCCGTCAGAAAAGAGATGAGACATCTCATAAAATAACCATCAGAATTGGACCACACAAGAGGAGGATACCAGGCATACACAATATAACAGTGTTGGAGAAGCAATTCAAGATTGCATGGAAGAGAGACAATCAATCCATGCCTAAAATCATGTCGAAATCTACCATGTCAAACACAATAAGGTCTACCAAAGTATCATACCCCAAGATGGTCACCACAAAAGCTCTATAAACTAGATCCACTACTAAAGAATCACCTATAGGGGTAGCTACATTGTAACACCCCAAAAACTAGTAGGCTAAACTAGAGCTTAGCATGAGGGTTAAGGTCGTGAATAGCTCCCCGTACTTCAAATAAAGGTTTTCATGTGAAGACGTCAAGGTACCAACCCTCAAGGACCAACCAAGGGCCCTTGAGGAAGACCCTAGAAACTTCCCAAAATAGCAGTAACCATGACTGGACCCACGCCTCATGGGTGAGGGGTCGTGGGCCAGGGTCCCAAATATCAGGCCACAGACACCCACCCACGGTTCACCGGCATGCCACGTGGGTCCATCCACGGCCCGTGGTCGTGGACTCGTGGGTGGTGACCTGTAAACTATTTTGAGGAATTAGTTAGGGACACTTTGGGGTTTTCTGGTTTTATTTAATATTAAGTGGTGTCGTTTTAGCCTAAATTAAACCAACTATATAAGGATTTTAGACACCTAAACTAAGTCATCCAAATCATTATTTCTAAATTCACAAAAGAACTCATCTTCTCTAAAATTTCTCTCCCTAGAACTTCAAGGAAGAATAAGAAGGAAGTTAGAGCTAGGGTTTGAAGGAGCAAGGTTTTCTACTGAAATTCTTTGGGGATTCATAGCTAAGGTATGGTAGCTCTTCATCCATGCAGTCCCTCCAAATCCAATTTTAAAACTAGAAATTCCCCAAAAGTTAGGGTTTGATTCCAAACTCATGGATTCCTTTCAAAATCGTTTATAATGATTGAATTATGTTATGTTATGTATAAATTGATAATTTCCTATGGTTTTATGATGAATTCCCCAAGAATCCATGAAATCTCCTATTTCCTAATTATGATCTTATAATGTGGGTATTGATTGATGAAAGGGGAATGATATAGAATTATGCATGTAGGGATTGGGTTACTTGAAGTATGACTATATCCATGTCTAATGTAGTGAATTCTAAATGTGTTAATTGAATATGATCTTTGATCCTTGAAGGGCAAGATATGAGAATTATGCATGATTATGAGATTTATGTTAATACTTTAAGAACACTTTGAGATTAAAGTGATTATAATTATGATGCAATTGTGGTAATGTTGAAAGGATATTCTCACATACACACCTATGCAACAATGTGATATGATGTGAAAGGTTTTTCTCACAATATGGTGATTCTAAGATTGAAAGTCTTTCTCACCTCTTTGAATCTAGGAGCTATTCTTATGAATTATGTTGGATTGAGTGTCAAGATATTCCTTCCATGATTATGAACTAAATCAAGACTTAATATGAACTCCGTGGGAATTAATGCTTAGAACCGAGTGGATATTGTATATGAGATGGAAGCTTATACCCTAGTTAAATTCGGCTTTCCAATTGGGATCCTTTTACACTAGTTGAGTCCGGGTTCCCAAAGTATATCTCATGAGATGGAGACCTTCTACCCTAGTTGAGTTCGGGTTTCTAGTAGCAATCTCCTTATCCCATAAACTATGTGACCTCATAGGTTATTAGCTAGTGGATCGACCTAAGCTAAGAGTATGGTTCTACCTTAGGCAAGTAGAACAACCCCTTTTTGGTGTGGGGTAGACACCGAATTCCATGTTAAGCTCACACGGTCTATGTCGGTTAAGGCTTATTTCTCACAACCACAATATGAACAAGAATATGAATTATGAATTATGGTTACTCAAGAAGCTTTTATATGAGTTTTCAAGGTCTTAAAGATGATGAACATGAATGATGGCCTAAGGAGGTTTACTTAGCATGAGTGAGATTTATGGGGTCTTATCCATGCATTGCACAAGTATGCCTTGAGGTTAATAATGAATGTTTCTGTTATGTTATGATGATCTATGTATTGACTATGTTGATTATGCTTATGACTTGTGCTTTTTCACTTTTATTATGATAATCCCTAAACTTGGTAAAATGCATGTTTTCAACTAAAATGTCATGTTTAGCATGCTTTCAAGGTTTTTATGCATGGCTATCATACTTAGTGCATCTTTGTTCTAACGCCTACTTTTCCTACATTTTTCCCAAGTGTAGGGTCTGGTTCTCAAGGTGATCACCGTTGTGGCTAAGCTTGGATTTGCTCATTTCTACTAGCTTGTGGTGAGTCCTCATGATTTGAGGACAGATGTTTTACTTGTAGTTTCATTTCTAGTATTTCCTTTTCAGACTATGTTGTATGGGTTGTGTCCCTTTCATCTCTAATAGTGTAATAGATTGCTATGTTGAGACTTAGAGTCTAGACTTCCACTTTTCTTTTATGAAAATTTTAGACTTGAAATGCATTTTTACTCTTATTGTTCTATTGCTTATGTTATGATATGCTGAGTGGCTTGTATGGAGTCCTTCGAGGTTCTATACGCCATGTTACATCTAGGGGGTACCCCTGGGTCGTGACAAACTTTGTAATCAGAGCACAAGGTTTAGAATGATTCTAGGATTATGTCTCATAAGCCACGTCTAGTAGAGTCTTGTTCATGAGTGTGAAGCACGCCATATATATGAATGAGAAGCTACAAGATTCTTAGGAAATTCCACTTCTTTCATTACTCTTAAGTCGTGCGATAGAGTTTAACTCTATAAGGTCTTTCTTCTAATCCTTTACCTATGGTATACAAGATATGACTACTAGAAGGGATTTCACAAGAAGGAACGAGGAAGACAATGTGAATGAAAGAGCTCCTCCCAAAGCTCCCCAAGCTCCTCAAGCTCCGATTGATCCTACGACTATGTCAAATGAGGAGGTTAGGTCGCCCTTCCAAATGTTGGCCCATGCTTTGGCCGCTCAAGCCAATAGAGATCTGGTAGCTCCTATGAATCCTAATGCAAATTCGGCAGCTTCTAGAGTGAGGGATTTTGAAAGAATGAACCCTCCCGAATTTCATGGCTCCAAAGTGGAAGAGGATCCTCAAGAAATTTGTGGAAGAGGTTTATAAAGTACTTGCTATCATGGGGGTGACTTCGGTAGAGAAAGCAGAGTTAGCCGCTTACCAATTGAAAGGTATTGCTCAAGTCTGGTATAAACAATGGAAGGACGGTAGGCTGGTAGGAGCGGGTCCCGTAGAATGGGAAGTGTTTAAAGTGGCGTTTCTTGATAGGTTCTTTCCCCGAGAGTTGAGGGAAGATAAGGTGGAAGAGTTCATTAACCTTCGTCAAGGAGGTATGAGTGTGAAGGAGTATGCCCTAAAGTTTACTCAATTGTCTAAGTGTGCTCCAACTATGGTGGCAGATTCAAGGGATAAGATGATTAGGTTTTTGACGGGCGTGTCCGACTTGGTAGTCAAACAATGTCGTACGGTAGTGCTCCATCATGATATGGATATCTCACTTCTTATGGTGTACACCCAACAAATGGAGGATGAGAAACTCGAAGAAAAGAATAGGGAGGTGAAAAGAGCTAGGACCGGTGATAGGAACTTCTCCAATACTAGGTCCGATGGACAAGGTCGACCAAGGCTCAAACAAAGGTTCTCCAACCAAGGATCCTCTAGTGCTCCAAGGGTCAACAAAGATAGGGTTTCCAACTCTATACCTCAAGGAGGTAATGGTAGTGGTTCTTATGTGGCTAGATCTACTTGTACAAAGTGTGGAAGCAAACATGATGGTAAGTGCCTAGTTAACACGGATGGTTGCTATGGTTGTGGGAAAAGTCGTCACACGATGAGAGATTGTCCGATGCTTAAGGTTCAAGGAAGAGAGGGAAAGCGAGCTCCTCCTAGCGGTTCAAATTTCGATGCTCCAAAGAAAAATCGCTTCTATGCTCTCCAAAATTGAGGTGAACAAGAGAGTTCTCCGGATGTGGTGACCGGTATGTTAGAAATTTTCTATATAGATGTGTATGCTTTGTTAGACCCTGGTGCTACTTTTTCTTTTGTGACGCCATATGTGGAAATGAGATTTGATATGCTCCCCGATGTGTTGTTAGAACCTTTTTCTGTCTCTACTCCCGTTGGTGATTCTGTGGTAGCTAAAAGGGTTTATAGAAGATGCCCCATTTCCCTATCCCATAGAGTCACTCTTGTTGATTTGGTAGAGAAAGACATGTAAGATTTTGATGTCATACATGGTATGGAATGGTTGCACGCCTGTTATGCGTTGATTATTGTAGAACTCGGGTAGTAAAGTTTCAATTCCCGAATGAGCCTATCCTTGATTGGAAGGGGGGGAATTCTATGCCTAAGGGTCAATTTGTTTCATGTTTGAAGGCTAGAAAGATGATCTCCAAGGGTTGTATTTACCATCTATTTAGGGTGAGGGATGTAGATTCCGAGAGCCCTTCTCTTGAGTTGGTCCCCGTTGTAAATGAGTTTTCAGAAGTATTCCCGGATGATATACCCGGTATTCCTCCCGAGCTGGAAATAGACTTTGGTATTGATTTTCTCCTAGATACACAACCTATATCTATCCCTCCTTATAGAATGGCTCCGTCAGAACTTAAGGAGTTGAACGAACAATTGAAAGATCTTTTGGATAAAGGCTTCATCCGGCCAAGCATCTCTCCTTGGGATGCTCTGGTGTTGTTTGTGAAAAAGAAAGATGGGTCCCTTCATATGTGTATTGATTATCGACAATTGAATAAGGTTACCATTAAGAATAAATATCCTCTTCCAAGGATAGATGATTTGTTTGATTAATTACATGGGGCAAGTTACTTCTCAAAAATTAACCTTAGGTTGGGTTATCACCAATTAAGGGTGAGGGTGAAGACATTCCAAAAACGGCTTTTAGAACCCGATATGGTCACTAAGAGTTCTTGGTTATGTCGTTTGGGTTGACTAATGCCCCGGCGTCATTTATGGACTTAATGAACAGGGTGTTTAGAAGAAACCTTGACTTGTTTGTGATTGTGTTCATAGATGACATCTTGATCTATTCGAGGAGTGAGAATGAGCATGTTGACCATTTGAGAATTGTATTGCAAGTCCTTAAGGACCATCAACTTTTCATGAAGTTTAGTAAGTGTGAATTTTGGTTAAGGTCCGTGGCTTTCCTTGGTCACATTGTGTCTAGAAGGGGTATTGAGGTGGATCCCAAGAAGACGGATGCGGTCAAGAGTTGGCCTAGACCTCTATCACCGACATACATTAGAAGATTTTTGGTTTTGGCCGGTTATTATAGAAGATTTGTTGAGGGGTTTTCTTCCATTGCTTCTCCGATGATAGCTTTAACTTAAAAGAAGGCTAAGTTTGTATGGTCGGAAGCTTGTGAGAAAAGTTTCCAAGAGTTGAAAGATAGAGTTACTTCCGCTCCAGTGTTAACTTTAACGGAAGGTACAGATGGTTTTGTGGTATATTGTGATGCCTCTAGAGTTGGATTGGGATGTGTGCTTATGCGAAATGGTAAGGTGATTTCCTATGCTTCAAGGCAACTTAAAGTCCATGAGAAGAATTATCCTACCTATGACCTTGAGTTTGCGGCGGTTGTTTTTTCCTTAAAGATATAGAGGCATTATCTATATGGGTTCATATTGATGTGTTCACCGATCACAAGAGCTTACAATATGTGTTTAGTCAAAAGGATTTGAATCTTCACCAAAGAAGGTAGATTGAATTATTGAAGGATTATGATATGAGTATTCTTTATCACCCCGGCAAGGCCAATGTGGTAGCGGATTCTCTTAGTAGATTGTCTATGGGAAGTGTTACTCATGTAGATGATGATAAGAAAGAATTGGTTCGGGATGTTCATAGGTTGGCCCGGTTAGGTATTCAATTAGTGGATTCCACCAAGGGTGGTGTCATGATCCATAATGGTTTCGAATCATCCTTTGTGATGGATGTGAAGTCTAAGCATGGCCTTGATCCTATTTTGGTTGAATTGAAAGAGGCGGTACTTAAGAAATCCATTGAGGCTTTCTCCCAAGGGGGGGATGGTGTACTTATATACCAAGGCCATTTATTTGTTCCTAATGTTGATAATTTGAGAGAGCTAATTTTATCGGAAGCTCATAGTTCTCGGTATTCTATTCATTCGGGAGCCACCAAGATGTACCGTGACTTGCGGGAAGTCTATTGGTGGAATGGGATGAAGAACGATATCGCGGAGTTTGTGGCTAAGTGTCCTAATTTTCAACAAGTTAAGGTCGAGCATCAAAGAACGGGAGGCTTATCCCAAGATATAGGTATTCCCACATGGAAGTGGGAGGAGATAAATATTGACTTTATTGTGGGTTTGCCCCGTACCTGAACACAACATGACTCTATTTGGGTTATTGTATATCGGATGACAAAATCGGCTCACTTTATTTTCGTCAAGGTTTCTCATTCAGCGGAATACTATGCCAAGTTATACATAAGAGAAATGGTGAAGTTGCATGGAGTGCCTTCATCCATTATTTCTGATCGTGGCCCACAATTCACTTCTCACTTTTGGAGGTCTTTTCAAAAGGGCCTAGGCACCAAGGTTAAGCTTAGTTCAACTTTTCATCCCCAAACCGATGGGCAAGCGGAGTGCACCATCCAAACTTTGGAGGATATGTTAAGGGCATGTGTGATTGACTTTAAGGTTAATTGGGATGACCATTTGCCATTAGTAGAGTTTTCCTACAACAATAGCTATAACTCAAGTATTGGTATGGCACCATTTGAGGCCTTGTATGATAGGAGGTGTAGATCTCCTATAGGTTGGTTTGAGGTGAGGGAAATGGCTTTGATAGGTCCCAAATTAGTTTTAGAGGCCATTGTGAAAGTTTGACTCATTAGAGATAGATTGAGAATGGCTCAAAGTCGGCAAAAGTCTTATGTCGATGTGAGGAGGAGGCATCTAGAATTTGAGGTTAATGATTGGGTCTATTTGAAAATCTCACCCATGAAGGGGGTAATGAGATTCGGCAAGAAAGGGAAACTTAGTCCCCGATATGTAGGCCCCTACCAAATTTTGAGGCGTATTGATAAAGTTGCCTATGAGTTAAATTTGCCAAGTGAGTTGGCTTCGGTGCATTCGGTGTTTCATGTTTCCATGCTCAAGAAGTGTGTTGAAGATCTGGCATCCGTTATTCCCTTAGAAGGGTTGGGGGTTGATGAAAGTCTTTCATATGAGGAAGTTCTGGTAGAGATTCTAGAATGGCAAGTTAAGAGGTTGAGAAACAAGGAAATAGCTTATGTGAAGGTTTTATGGAGGAATCATCTAGTTGAGGGTGCTACTTGGGAGGCCGAGGCTGATATGAAGTGCCGCTATCCTCATCTTTTTCCTTCTACTCCTACCCTAGTTTGAGGTAAGTAGTTCCTCTTGGGTTTTCCTTGTTTTGGGAGTCATGTGTGTTATATGAGTTTTTCCATGATTTCCTTATGTTATGCATGTTCTTAAGAAAATGAGTTTTTATGATTGATTTTCCTCATGTTGTTGTGCATTGAGTAAGAATTGCCTATATACTTCATGAGATGACTTGTTGAACATGTGTTAGTTGTGATTTTTGAAAATATGTTGCATAAAGGCTCCATGAGATTGTGTTGAGCATGCTTTTAGTTGGAGAAGGTAGTTCCTCCTATGAATATGAAATATGTTGAGTTTTCATGCATAATGGGTTGTTAGATGTAGTCCCTACTTCCTTATGATGCATTGATTAAGTTTGAGTTGGAGTTGAAGTTTCCTCCTTTGAATTGTGCATTATTTTGATGTTGCATGCATGATGGGCTGCTAGTGTTGAGTCTATACCTCCATAAGATGTCTAGATCATCATTTCAGGGCGAATGTTCCCAAGGGAGAGATATTGTAACCCCCCGGAAACTAGTAGGCCAAACTAGAGCTTGACGTGAGGTTTAGAGTCGTGAATAACTCACCGTACTTAAAATAAAGGTTTTCGAGATAAGACGTCAAGGTACTAACCCTGAAGGACCAACCAAAGGCCCTTGAGAAGGACCCTAGAAACTGCCCAAAATAGCAGTGACCACGACTGGACCCACGCCCCGTGGATGAGGGGTCGTGGGTCAGGGTCCAAAAAATCAGGCCACAAACACCCACGTACGGTTCACAAGCATGCCACGTGGGTCCATCCACGGCCCGTGGTCGTGGACTCGTGGGTGGTGACCTGTAAACTGTTTTGAGGAATTAGTTAGGGGCACTTTGGGGTTTTCCGATTTTAATTAATATTAAGTGGTGTCGTTTTAGCCTAAATTAAACCACCTATATAAGGATTTTAGACACCTAAACTAAGTCATCCAAATCATTATTTCTAAATTCCCAAAAGAACTCTTCTCCAAAAATTCTCTCCCTAGAACTTCAAGGAAGAATAAGAAGGAAGTTGTAGCTAGGGTTTGAAGGAGCAAGGTTTTCTACTCAAATTCTTTGGGGATTCATAGCTAAGGTATGGTAGCTCTTCATCCATGGATAGCCTTCATCCATGCAGTCCCTCCAAATCCAATTTCAAAACTAGAAATTCCCCAAATGTTAGGGTTTGATTCCAAACTCATGGATTCCTTTCAAAATCGTTTATAATGATTGAATTATATTATGTTATGTATAAATTGATGATTTCCTATGGTTTTATGATGAATTCCCCAAGAATCCATGAAATCCCCTATTTCCCAATTATGATCTTATAATGTGGGTATTGATTGATGGAAGGGGAATGATATAGAATTATGGATGTAGGGATTGGGTTACTTGAAGTATGACTATATCCATGTCTAATGTAGTGAATTCTATATGTGTTGATTGGATATGATCTTTGATCCTTGAAGGGCAAGGTATGAGAATTATGCATGATTATGAGATTTATGTATATGCTTTAAGAACACTTTGAGAGTAAAGTGATTATGATTATGATGCAATTGTGGTAATGTTGAAAGGATATTCTCACATACACACTTATGCAACAATGTGATATGATGTGAAAGGTTTTTCTCACAATATGATGATTCTAAGGTTGAAAGACTTTCACCTCTTTGAATCTAGGAGCTATTCTTATGAATTATGTTGGATTAAGTGTCAAGACATTCCTTCCATGATTATGAACTAATTCAAGACTTAATATGAACTCCGTGGGAATTAATGCTTAGAATCGAGTGGATATTGTATATGAGATGGAAGCTTATACCCTAGTTGAGTCCGTCTTTCCAATTGGGATCCTTTTACACTAGTTGAGTCCGGGTTCCCAAGGTATATCTCATGAGATGGAGACCTTCGACCTAGTTGAGTCCGGGTTTCTAGTAGCAATCTCCTTATCCCATAAACTATGTGCCCTCATAGGTTATTAGATAGTGGATCCACCTAAGCTAAGCGTATGGTTCTACCTTAGGCAAGTAGAACAACCCCTTTTCGATGTGGGGTAGACACCGGATTCCATGTTAAGCTCACATGGTCTATGTCGGTTAAGGCTTATTTCCCACAACTACAATATGAACAAGAATATGAATTATAAACTATGGTTACTCAAAAAGCTTTTATATGAGATTTCAAAGTCTTAAAGATGATGAACATGAATGATGGCCCAAGGAGGTTTACTTAGCATGGGTGAGATTTATGGGGCTTATCCATGCATTGAACAAGTATGCCTTGAGGTTAATTATGAAGTGTGTCTCTTATGTTATGATGATCTATGTATTGACTATGTTGATTATGCTTATGACTTATGCTTTTCCACTTTTATTATGATAATCCTTAAACTTGGTAAAATGCATGTTTTCAACTAAAATGTCCTTTTTAGCATGCTTTCAAGGTTTTTATGCATGGCTATCATACTTAGTGCATCTTTGTACTAACACCTACTTTTCCTACATTTTTTCCAAGTGTAGGGTCCGATTCTCAAGGTGATCACCGTTGTGGCTAAGCTTGCATTTGCTCATTTCTCCAAGCTTGTGGTGAGTCCTCATGATTCGAGGACGGCTGTTTCACTTGTAGTTTCATTTCTAGTATTTCCTTTTCGGACTATGTTGTATGGGCTGTGTCCCTTTCATTTCGAATATTGTAATAGATGGCTATGTTGAGACTTAGAGTCTAGACTTCCGCTTTTCTTTTTTGAAAATTTTAGACTTGGAATGGGTTTTTACTCTTATTGTT
The DNA here is from genome assembly GCA_029582245.1 of Solanum etuberosum. Lineage (NCBI taxonomy): Eukaryota > Viridiplantae > Streptophyta > Magnoliopsida > Solanales > Solanaceae > Solanum > Solanum etuberosum. Next base: position 46,538 of record JAJONR010002778.1, read on the forward strand.
CTATTGCTTATGTTATGATATGCTGAGTTGCTTATATGGAGTCCGTCGGGGTTCTATATGCCATGTTACATCTAGGGGTACCCTTGGGTCGTGACATACATACATAGGCAGATACATCGGATCACTCGATAACCCTAACCATGGAGCATAATAGGCAAACACATATGAAAATGTATACCCCGGATCAAATAAAGCATAAATAGGCTCATGGGAGACAGAGATCTTACTTGTGATAACAACATCCCAGTGAAGGCATACATATGGCTGCGTCCACCTCGACCACCTGATCTTCCTAGTTGAGGACCACATCTAGTTTTCAAGGGACCACCCCTAGTACCCTAAACCTGAGTCCTGGGACTGACCTTGCTGACTCGTCTAACCTTATTTACCTGAGTGACCCTTCCTCCTATGATTATTGGTCATAGGACACTCTCGGGAAAAGTTAAACACTACGCCACACTTATAGAAACCTCTTCTGGTACCGCCCCTCAGAGACTACTTGGCTGAACCTAACAAGCCACCACAAACTAAATTGCATGATTGTATACCCCAAGAAGCCTGAATTGGTGTCTGAACCATCTGACCACTAGCACGTGCAGTGCTACCATCTATAATCTAATAGAGCTGCCTGAACCGGCCTAGCTGGCTAAAATGGTTGTGGGTGGCCTATGCGTGGGAACCCCATACCACGGGACTAACACCAAATGAAACCATCATAACGACGGGGTCTTTTGTGGGTGCCTCAATTAGCCTCACCATGAATCTCCTCAATGGTGCGTGCATGGTTAACTATTGAAAGAAAAGAACATCTCAATGCCTACATATACTGTGCGTTCATCGGCAGAAGACATGAGAGTCCTCAAACAAACCTAGGCACCCTCTCGTGCTTTGTCGGCATCAACATAGATATATGTCTAGCCAACTCATGGAACTATGCCTCATTCTCTAAAACTATCAGTGATCCTTGAGTCAAGTGTGTAAACTCATATCTCAACTGCTCCCTCAGGCTACGAGGTACATACTTTTCCTAGAAAGCCTCAAAAATCTAAGTCTAAGTAATCAAAGGTTAACTGGCTAGTCTGCACTATAGATAAGATCTCTGCCACTGCTTTGCCGACCCATCAAACTAGAAGGTGGTATAATCAAACTCGTGAGACTGCACTAGTCCGAGGTTATGCAACCTCTCCTGATAACTGAGCTGAAACTCGTGAGTCGTGACCATCCTCATGTGCAACACTAGAGAACCTGGGAGGACCCAATCAGATGATCATCCCAACATCTTTGGCTCCTCAAAAGACATAGGTGGCCTAGGAGCCATAGGTGGAGCAAAAGTTAGATCTGGTTGAACCACTAAAACATGGGCCACGACAGCATGATATGTCGGTGGGGTCTGCATACCCTATGTCCCTGCTGGGGCTGAAGTTTTTTCCTCATCTCTGACTTAGTGTCCATATGAAGTTCTAGGCATAGTACCCTCATGCAACATGCCTTCCTTGAAGTGGAGGATCCTGACAAAAGTATCCTGAAGTATTGGGTGGACACGAACCCTGATAGAGGCTGGGCTGGCTCTGCACCATTTGGCTAATGTTGGAAATACTCAACCTCTACCTCAGGCTCTAGTGCTAATACTCGCTCCTAGTCTCGAGCTAGTGTTGTAGTCCATGCTCTCTCTCGAACCCTATGTATGCCTCGACATGTACCCCTAGCTGGGGCTTCGCCTGGAAGTGTAGGAGGGTCTCGCCGACCCGCACTCGACCTCATGGTAACCATCTCAGAAAGAGTGAAACCAACAGAGTTAAGATATTGGTACAACCATCAATGCGTGATAAGAACAAAGAAACAACGAAGATTCATAAGAATTCCCTATAGCCTCTCGAAGATTTGATATGGACGTCATCGTATCGATGTACGAGACTCTGCTAGAAACTTGCTATAATTGTGAAACCAGTGAACCTAGTGCTCTGATAACGCATTGTCACAACCAAAAAATTGAGTCACAATGGCGTCCAGTATAACCCTCCAAGTGGACAAGCCTAAATCCAAATAAAACTTGCGGAAGACAACAATCTAATTATAATAAGACAAACATCGGAAAGAGAAGCAAAATGAACGAATGGACCACATTGTAAATTAGTATTGTGACAAAATATAAAAAACAGGCCCAAAAGAAATCGAGAAGACACAACTAACACAAGAATCAATTCCCAGACCTAGGATCACCTATACATGAGCTACTAAGTATAGAAGGTCATAAATACAAAAGATCTGAATAATCCAAAAGACAAAATATAAGTCAGTGTAAAAGAGGAAAAACAACAAATCTCTGGACTCTAGGAGCTTACCACAATTCGAGTCTGTGACGACTGAAGAAGATCGAACGCTCACTGATGGTGGCTCAAACTAGGAGCTGCATCACAAAAAGATATAGAATTGCGTTATATATATAAAAACACAGGGTACATAGTAGGCATCATAGGCTGATCGAGCTCAGAAAGATCAAATATAAATAAATAGCACGAAGAATTTAAAACACAAGGGATTAATCTAAACAACAAACATAAGATAGAAGATAGTCAAATAATATCAAAGATTAAGTCAAAGTTATGCATAAATTATAATACACTCAATACACATGAAAGCCAACTCACACAATGATGCAGTGCAAAAATCAAGTAAGGAAACCCATAAGCCCAGAAGAAACATTAAGCCACCTGGAATGATACCTCAAGCTATACCAAAAGCCACTAACCTGGATAGATGTATCCACGGGCCGCCAAGGATGGAACATCGAGGTTACCATTAATATAAATTCTAATGAGAGATTGTAACCCAGCCTGAGACAATGGGTCACCCGAAATAATTAATGGAGCTCATTAGAGTAAAAGAAGTTGAAAATTTACAAATAATCAAGTAAAAATGGGGCTTTTATCACTCTTGAATCAAATGGGTGTCAGAGACTTTCTACTTATTAAATTCAAGTTTTCCCTTTTTAAAACCAAGTCATTTCCATCAAAGATCATCCCAAAACTACCACCCCTCCCAGGCATCATCACAATTAAGTCATTTCATGGACACAAGACCAGGAAGAATACCTGGCATACCACAAGAGCACTAACCTAGAAGACCTTCTTCTAGCTCACAACCTCAAGCCCAACAATTCAATAATCGAGAAAGAAATTATAAATTCAAGAATTTATAAATGCATACAAACTGATCCAAAATAACAAAACACACAATAATCCTGAATTTCACGCGACCTATGAGCATTTCTAAGGATACTAGTCAACAAGCATAAGGGCAACCTAAACTAAGGCTTTTGGATAAAACTATCTAAACAACCCAACAATGACCATAAATCAACTAGGCAGCAAAACCTAAGCTAATCCTAAGGTTTAACCAAATCATATGATACTACTCGATTATAATAAATCTAAAAGGGCTAATTCTAGGAAGTAGGTACCATCACCTACCTCGAGGCTGATTACATGCTCACAAAAAAGTTACTCAGTAGTCTTGCCCTTCCAAAGAGCCTCAGAGCGGTGACAAGATATCAACAACACTAAGGGAACACATAAACAATGAATACAAAGAAATAATCAATAAAGGGACTCAAAAGAACAAGAAACCCCCAACAAGAAAAAGTAATACCCGTGCATGGAGTGATGAAATCCACTTTGTCACAAGGTCCCAAACAACTCAAGGAACTTGGGACCCCAAAGATGAGTACAAACCAATTTTTGATCAAGCCAAACCAAAATAGGGAAATAAAGATTAAATTGCGGAAAATACAAAGAGAAATGAAAGATTCATCCATCTCGGAATGAGCCCACAAACATTCCCAACAAGAAATCCTCCCAAAATCCCCTAAAAATAAAGTTGGAAATGGGGGTTGTGGTTGTTGTCTTGTATTTTAAAAAGACATTGGCAAGCATTGAATTACATTTCGCGATTACGGAGGCCTCCTCGTGATCGCGAAGGTCCAGCAAAGCTGACCCTTTGCGAATGCAACTTGAGGCCCCATACGCAATTGAAAAGAGAGGAAAACCTCCATAATCACGATGAAGTAATCAGTGCTGCACTAGAAACACTGCATCGGTAAAATCACTAAGGCACAAAATCTTCTGTTGGGGTCTGGAACTCGTTTGGAATCCTTTCGGCACAAACTAAGTATAATTCTAGACTAGAAATGATTTTAGACTCAACAGAATCAACAAAACAACAAACGAAGGTCGTCTCGTCAAAATGTTGACCAAAGTCAAAACTTTTAATAAAATAACAAACAAAACGCTGAAAGTCATAAAGATATTCCAAAAACCTCAAAAACCAAACAAAAGGTCGTTCTAGATCAAACTCGGGCTGTACATTCACCTCTTCAAGCTTCCTTCCTAAAATATTCTCACGCATCCTCTAAAGAAGATGGAAACTTACGGATCGATATTTTCAACAGTTAATCAATTAGAAAACAAATAACTAGTACATAGGCTCAACTAATTACTATTAATACAACAACAAGGGGCAGATTGATTGGTACTAAAACAACCAAATAGCATATCAACTCAACTAATTTCTACTAAAATAAAAATTAGGGTCATACATTCATTTCTTCAAGCTTCCTTCGTTAAAAATTTCTCAGGGATCCTCTAAAGAAGATAGAAACTCGTGGATCAATATTTTCAACTTGATTGTATGCTTATGCTGCCAGGGACATTTTGTAAACTACAACAACAAACTTTTTGCTTTAGATTGTTCGTACGCCAACTTTTCAGCTTACTTCAATGCTTTTCTACGTACTCCTTGTTAGTGTAAAATCATACTTCATAGGTCTCTAGAGTAATCACATATGAACTATAATTATTATTATCTTTTGATAAAGTAGGAAATCGAATAAATGATATCAAGAAGATGCTTGTGGATCAGCAGTTTCTAAAGAAGATAGAAACTTGTGGATAAGTATTTATACCTGGATCACAATTTTATTCTTCTTAATCATAATATTTTAAGCTTATGCTGCCACAGACGTTCTGTAAACTACAACAGTAGAGTTGTCATGACCTGAGTCTACACCTTGGACGTGGCCGGCACTCGAGAACCATTGTTGGTCCCCAAGCGAAACCTCGTCCTGGCTGACTACAAGCGGAAGACTAACTGAAGCATACATAATCTTAAAACTGAATTAAATTCATTAAACTCAAATACTCAACTTTATAAAGTCAATCTGAACAATACTTAATGAGAATACTTATAGTTTGTAAAACAACTAAAAGAAAGTAAATACTGAAAAACACTCATCTACTTTATCTATCTATGAAGCCTCTACTATTACAGAAGGATATCGGGACAAGACCTACGACATCTTAACACTACTAATTATAAGGCAAAGGTGAAGTCCTCCGAAATATATGAAGGGTCACCAAAGCTGACTGGAATGTCACATGATCTCAATGAAACACCTGTTGATGATCCTGAGCACCTGTATGTGCATCATAAAATGATGCAGGTCGAAAGACATCAGTACATTGAATGTACGAGTATGTGATAAGGTTATATTAAACAATTAACTGGCTTGAATGACTGAAAGTAACTACTAACTGAACAAGGATGGAAGAAATACTTACCTTAACTCAACTAAGTACAAAGCAACCATGATAGATGCAATATTTAAAACATTACAAAACAAGAGATAAAACTCAATGTTGTATAAAAATATAAGAAAATACTCTTTACTCTTATTTGAGAGATTCTCTAACCGACAACCATCACTATGAACTATGTGATGATACAATGTCTCACCACACATTTCCAGAACTGTCCTATACCTTTCCGGGGCATAGGACACCTCAACTAAGTGGATCCACTAAGATCTACCTGAAGGCACTTAGGATTTATCTAAAAGTATGATCTTGTACCCTTGTTGGCATACATGGTTTATGAGGAATGTGAGTTGTCTTAACTCATCCCCATATCGGTGCTCAATACTACTCCCAATAATATATAATCAGGCTCAATGTTTAAAACAACGTACTGTTCCTCTGGTTTGCAATAATTGCTCAAACTATCCTCTTAAAAGAGGTAACTGCTCTTGAAATATCTTTGAAATGATAACTCATTTAGAAATAAAAGTTTCTCTTTTACTCATGTAAAAACTGATACCTTTGGGAATACTTAGTTCCCTTATACTCCTACTCAATTCATATTTGAAAACTCTTTCTCAAAAATATATCAAAATCATATTTTTATATGATCATTGATGATTCAGGAAGTCATACTGCATAACCATTGATGGTACATCTAGATACCATACTGCTTAAACATTGATGGCATAGTCAATTGTCATACTAATTATGTTTTAGAAACTCTTTCTCAAAAACACATCTTTACTTACTCAAAAAAACTCAGTTTAAAACTCAAGTGTCGGCTTTAAAAAGCTTCTCATGATTTATAACTCAATTCATAGGGATGTGGAATTATGGACCTGAATGTCCCAACTCAGGGATCTTAATAGCAATATGCAAACTCAGTACTCAGAGCTCAAGAATTCAAGGAAGGACTCAAGGACTCGGAACTTAGAACTCAACAAGACTACTCCTCTCAAGAATACTCAATTCATAGAGTTCATGTGGAATTGTGGTCATGAACGACTCAACTCAAGTATCTCAATGACAACATATAACTCATGAGTACAACTCTTCTCATTCTCATACTTACTTCCTCAAGACTTAGTTCAAAACTATGGTAGATTTCAAAAACATTCTCAAATTTAACTCAAAGGACCCTCTTGGAATTTCCTCTTAATTTCTCTTTAATTTGAAATGTAAATTCAGAGATATGATTAGGATATGTAGGATCTCTCAAATATTAATGAAGACTTTAAGAGTTAATATCAAAGAAACGATTCAAAGGAACACATACGGGATGAAGATTGGAGGTGGAAAGGGCCTGACGACCCTGGCGGAGCAGTGGCACTCTACGCCAGCCCCAAAAGTATTGGGGCTGCTTTGGGGTGTACTACTGCTGCAGGGCGCCAACCCTCCAATCACTATGGGGGCATATTTCCCCATCCCCTTTGCGCTATGGAGGTGCATTGCCCCAGCCTAGACTCAGAAATCCAATAAATTGTTTTGTTAATTTTTGGGTCCTAACTCATCTAGAATCGATTGGTTTATTCCAAACTCTCTTTGATTCATAAAACTGACACAAATTCATTGAAATCTCACTCAAATTCTGTCACGAAACACCACTCATTCACAAGACCCTCACCTCAAGAGTTCAAAACCTCCATTGATAAAAAATGGGGCTAAAACTCGAGAACTACTCAAGAATCTTAAAACTCTTGATGAATTAATGGAGGAACTACAAGATTGGCATGAGGAAAAACAATTCCATAACTATGGGAAACCTCACATACCGGTAAAGAACCATGTTCTTGGTAAAAATCAATGAATCTTGAAGAACTCTTGAAAACCTCGATTTTCTCTTCTTAAAACTCGCTCTAAAAGCCCTGAGAATTTTGATCGTGAATGGTTATTTCAGGATATGATTAAACCCTTAAATGGGTCAAGAAAAACGTGTTAAAACAAGTGGGGAATAGGAAAAGCACATAATACCCTTTCCTTAAACGAATGGAAAGTCTTAAATAGAGAGGTTTAACTCAAACATGCATAACTTTTTACTCGGTGTTCGGAATTTAGCACACTTGGTGACGTTTGAAAGAGAACTCAAAGTTCTTTGATTTGATAGCTCATAGGCCACCTAATTTTTTATGTTCTAAAAGAATTGGGCTTTTCAAGGTTACCCAAGAAAAATCTCTAAGTGAAACTCAATCGTTTAGAATGTTTTCAACTAAACTTTATGCTAGGGAATTTAATTAACCTAACATCTAAGAAAAATTAGAATCACTCGGTACAATTATTATTCACCATAAAAATGAATCGAGTCTTAACTTAGAAATTTTTGGGATGTTACAATATCTCCCCCTTGGGATCATTCGTCCTCGACTGACGACTGGACTGAGAATGGAAAGGGGTTACTCTTACTATATTTAAGCCTAACTCAAAATCACAAAGTACTTAACATAGGGTGATTATTTTGATCTAAATCACAAGATTCAGGTTCTATACCTCTGTAGGAAATCTCAACCCAAAAACACTACTCCTTATCACTACATCCAACCAACCTCGAGTCTTAATCAAGAACCACCTAATCCATCATGCCTTCATCCACACACTACTAGCACCACATTCAAGCCTAGTACTATAACCACTCCATAGACTCCTACTAACCCACTTTGTAAGAATTCCTCATTTCCTCGTCATATCTACCAACAAAATTTTCAAGCATTATTACCTGGAACTAACTTATTACTCATCGGAAAACCTTATCTCATTTTTCCTCCACATTCATAACCTTAGAAGGAATAAACACACCAGAACTATCACAATAAAAAATATCAATCCTCTTCTCTTTCATCACACCACTACTATAAACAACACCACTCTCAACTAAAAAGGATCACTAAGAGAGCTTTACGGCGAAAGATCATAAGCACGATTCATTCAAGATGTATGATATATGAATATGCATGACATACCATTATATTGTTAGCCATTGAGATTAAGTCATGAATTTGCAAGACAGAACATACTATGAGACATGAATGCTTATATGAATAGGTTCATATCATGAGGTTGATATCCATAAATTTATGGATTAAGCCTGAGATTAATGGGCTAAAGTCTCTGCCCCTCATTCTGTTAACTGAGCATAGATGTGAATCTCTCGTAAGTGTATGAGCATAGGTCATACACACAATTCTGATATAAGAAACATCATGATGATGTTGTAATGACTAAACTTTAAGAAATACGCTAGATTATGAATGGATTGATATATCACTAAAACTCTATCTGAAGACATCACTATCTCATTCTCAACACTTGACTTGGCTTCTCATGTTATCATCTCCACCTTAGGTCTAAAGCTGACACTTAAAAGTTATGGCTCTATTCCATTATGTCTAAGATGGTCTAGATTCCCTTTACTCTAATACTCGGGGAAAGGCTTATCTCATGGCTATTGAACTCTACATAAGCAGGTACTAAGACTCCTTCTAAGACCTCTTTATAAGATGCTTCCATTAACCTCTTCTCATTGGCTTATAAGGCCACTAAATCTAACTCTTAAGGAAACAAATGATGCTTATATCAGCCTATTCCATATTGAAAACTCAAATATACTATCTAGGCAAACATGGAAAATCATTAACTTAATTGGAACCTCGTCTGATTACATACAATCTTGGGTACACCTCTTAATGCTCTTGTTACTCTTATGACTTAGCCATACTTCACTGCCGTTATCTAAAAGTTTGGATTTCTCACTTGTACCACTCATATTCATTGCAGCTAACATCTCAATTCCTCATCTACTCTATGTCAAGTCTACCTAATCAGATCTCAAGACTAACATCATTACCCTCATGTTGCAATTCTCTTGATCACGACGGTCATCTAAAATTCAAGCTTAATGTTTAATAGTAAATCCGGATATCAATATGATTGCTCGCTTACTATACTAACTTACAAATACTAAATACAAATTAAGAAACACTCACCTTATAACACCTCATGACAAGTAGTCAATCTTTATCCCTCACTCTTCGTACTTATAATTTACCGTCACACTTCCTTTGACAACGTAACTACTATTTACCCATTCACTATAAACCATCCCCTAATTAGTTCTATAACCCTTTGAATATTATGGGCTCTTCCTTAAAAACCATATGCCTAGCTGTCACGACCCAGGGGTACACCCTAGACGTAACATGGCATACAAGACTCCGAGAGGCCTCATATAAGCCATTTAGCTTTCATAACATAAGATAATAGAATTTAGCAGAAATTTAAAACAGTTTCATAACATCAAAATCTTTTATAAAATGAGCGGAAGTCTATTACACTTGTCTCAAACAATCTAAAACATGAATATCTTTGGGACGTAGCCCTACAATAGTTTAAAACATAAAATGAAAGACATAAGGACATGGTGGCTATATCCTCGAATGCTATGAGGACTCACCAATCTTCGATCCTTGCTTCTACTAAGATCCTAGCCACGAGGACGAGAGTTAATATTGTCGGACCCTACATTTGATAAGAATGTAGTCAAGAGTATGCGTTAGTACAAACATGTACTAAATATGATAACTAGCATAAACATCAACATGAGCATAACATAAGCATTAGTCAACATAAGACATAAGCATAATCAATGCACATAAATAATCATAACATATCAACATAGGAGGAGCACTTCTTGAAGTGACCTCAACTTATCCTTAGTCAAGACTTGGGTCATCCACCTCTAGTCATACATATCAAGGAAGGCAACTCTAGCAACAATCCAAGCTAATCATACATCATATCATAATCTAACTTATCTTTTATATACATGGAGGAATCGCCTCCTTTCCTTACTACTAAGGAACATGGGTAGTCGCCCCTAGTCCTTATATGGATCATTCAAGAAAATATCATATTAGGCATACTTACGATACTTCCTTAAAGTAACCTTGTTTCATCATAAGCATGCTTCTATAATTGGGGAATAGTCCCTCCTTAAGTATTTCTACTATTCATGGAAGAGTATTTCTTTACAAATACAAGACAAGTCATTACTCATGAACGGTTACGATTTACCAATTCAAGGCTATCAAGGAAAAGTACCTCATTATGCTAGACCAAGCTATCATGGAAGGCATCCTCTCATGCAAGTCCAAGCTACTCAAGGAAGGGTACTATTGCGCAATCCAAGCTACCAATGAAATGGTTTAGCCTTACCAAGTTAATCTATCATGCAAGATCCTCTTATGCTAGTTCAAGCTAACCATTGGAAGGGTACCATTGTTCAATCCAAGGCTATCCATGAGATCTACTAACTCAAGCTATCATGCATGGTCTTGTCTTACCAAGTCAAGATATTCATGAAGGGATCTCATATCACTAGTTCAAGCTATCATAATCAAACATACTTTGATTCATTTTAGGTGAGCAAACCTTTCAAGCTGGAATCATTCAATGTGAGAAAATCTTTCACATTCATACATTCATAAGGTAGGTCATGTGGGTAAAGTCCTTCCACGACAATTCTGTCTACTAATCTACCATTATCATATAAGCTTTACTCTCAAAGTCCTACTAATCATATTTCATCATATTAGCTTTACTCTCAAAGCCCTAATAATCAACATTCATAACTACATGTCATACTCTCAAAGCAATACTTCTCATAATCATCACATATGCCTAGATCTTAAGACATTCTAATCATATGCTCTACTCTCAAGCAATTTTAATCATATATCATCATATAGGATCAATATCAAGCACTACTAATCATAATTTATCATATAAGCTTCAATTCTAATGTATCTCATCAATCCTACATTGAATACATCTAAACCCATAAATTATCCTTTCATGGCATAAAACTCATTTACATCAATTTCATCTTTCTAGACATGGGTACATGCAATTTTATCCTAAAAACATTGAATCTACTAAATCAATAATAAACAATCATAATCCACTCAATTGGATCAAAATTCATCAATACCCACAACATTGGAAGAAACCTTACCTCAAATTGTATACGCCCCATCGAGAGGACCCAATATACCCTGCCAGAGGTATAGAGGCATGACTGGCGTGATCACTAAAATGATGCCCATAAAGGGGACTTACAACCTACAGGGGCACGTAGTTCTGGCACTTGAGGGTGACTGACCCTAGTCCTACTCCGTATTAAGTCTACTCCCAACTGATTATGTAAATAAGACATTATGCCTGAATTTCTGTAATACTGGTGTCACGCCACGAAGTTACCCCTAGGATGCGGACATGGGACCTAGGATCATGAGTGACTCCAAGCTAACCCTGCTGGCATAACATAAGCATACTAAATGATTACTGAATAAACTATACTATGCGGAAGCTTAAAACCATAATTAACTCAAAGATGGGAAATACCCATTCTAAGTCTGAATATATAAAGAAACAATGAGTTTTAATAAACAACTGAAGTATGAAACACAAATCTAAAGCTGAATCTAACTATGTCTGAAATAAAGCCTCTAACTGACTAGAAATGCTGGAACATGCCCCAGCTAAATCTAGCAAAACTGAAACTAAAACTAAAAGCAAAGGAACCATGTCTGTCGTCCTCGGAGAATGAGGACTTACCACTAATACTGCTGAGTTGAAGATCGGGAACCGATCTAAGAGTGATATGGAAGCTGAAAACCTAGACCTACATCACGAGAAGATGTAGTGTAGAGTATGCGTCAGTACTTGAAAGGTACTGAGAATGCAGGATAGAGTAAAGCTGACAATCAGTTTCTCTTTTGTAAGTAGACTGTCCAGAACTGCTACCACATTATAACTCTATGCATTGGCTGGGCTACAGATGTCCACACAAGATCTGCAACCTCCATCTTCCTTTGAAACCTCATAAGATGTTGATAACTACTAGTGATGAAGTATACTCCATTAGCAGTTAAACTATACACATTCTAGTTATACCATATGACCATCCTATCCTTCAAAGAGTTGATTTTTCTCTGGTACCAGCTACTATCCAGTGGAGCTTTATGTCCCCAGATACTATTGTCATTTTTCATTAAATCCCATGGACCCCATATTACCCATAGTGAGTCCTTACCCACAACTAGTTTCCAAAGTAACCTCCCCACTGAATCTACATTCCAAGTTCTGCATTCTTTCACATTTAAGTCCTCTATTCTTTCGTAGACAAGCTTTGTCCCAAGAGACGAGCCATGGTTTCCTCAGTCCTTCTGAGATCCCCCACATATGTTCCCTGCACTTTCTATCCACCTCTTTCAATATGCTCTGTGGAAAGATAAAGGAAGACCCCCGAAGCTATGTATAGAGAAAAGCACAGCATTCAGAACTTGCAATCTTCCAGCATAGGATAACTGTTTAGCGTAAGTGGTAGTAATCATGCTAGTAATCTTGTCAGTTAGTTGCTGACACTCTAAACTTACTCCATTTCTTAGAGGATATAGGCAGTCCCAAATATCTTATTTGAAATACCCCTAGAGTGTAACCAGCAATATGTCTTTCATTTGGTCAGTAACTCCAACTATAAAGATGCTAGCCTTCTCCAAATTTGCAATCAAACCTATGGCAGCACTAAAGTGATCCACTGCTTCCCTCGCCCTTAGCACGGAGTGTTCCGCTCTGTTGCAAAATACCATTAGATCATCAGCAAAGATTAAGTGAGTCAATTTAACAGTCTTGCACATGGGGTGATATTTCAAGTCAGGCAACTGGTACAATACATTACAACATGAAATTGGTCTATATTGGCTAGCACTGTCAGGACAGTCAACCTTTGGAATAAGGGCAATATTAGTAGAGTTAATTAGGACAGTCTTTTGATTCTCTCAGCAAAAATTGAGCATGAATCATAAGCAAGTGCATCAGAGATATTTCAATGAAAAAATAGAATATGTTTGACATGGTTGAGAACCTCCATGGTTTCAAAAAGATTTTGACCACACTAGGTAGTTTCTATTTCCCTGCAATATTATCTTTTACATCTCGGGTACTTATCTGATAACTATTCTTGCTTATTTAGTATTGAACTATTTATCTATGATATTTGAGTACCTGCTAGGATGTAAATTTCTCCAACATTTGCAATTCGGCAATAAGTTCAAATGAATCTCTTTCCTCGTAATGTCCTCGGCTGTTGATACTTGCACATTTTTTTATTTTGATATACAGGTGGTCAAGCAAAGACACTTATGTTTGTCCAGCTTAATCCTGAAGTTGGTTCAAATTCAGAAACCACAAGCACATTGAAATTTGCTAAAGGAGCATCTGGAGTAGAGCTAGGTGCTGCTCGAAGTAGTAAAGAGGGCGGGGATGTAAGAGATTTAATGGAGCAGGTGTTCTTTTAACTTTAAATGCTTATTAGTAACTGCTAGAACGGAAACATTATTATATGCTTCCTCGTTTAACTAACTTGTAACTATCCTAGTCCAATTGTTAAGGTATTATCTATTTTGGACCTAGACCTACACAAATTTGTCCCTTCGATTTTAACCCAAAAGGCGCCTCAACAATTAAAGGATAAGGTGAAGTGGAAGTTAATTTGGTGATTTTATGATGTGTTGGACAATTATAGAACGCAAAGTAGGTTATAAGCATCATTGGAGAATGAATGATACTAAGTGGGCCTAAAATCAACCAAGACCTCACCTAGCCTAAAATCAACCCTCGAATCCAACGGAGCTCTCAGAATTCCGATCCGATCATCTGAACCCCGAATGTTGACCAAAGTCAACCCAAAGGCTAAATTTCCATAATTTCACAACTAAGGACCTCAAGTCCTCATAAAGACTCAAAATTTGAAACTGATATCTCTCATTACCAGACTCCATATGACGGAACTAATGGAATCGATGTAATTCCATTTGACACTCAAAACTTCAAAAGACTCTGAAAACCACTTTTAAGCAACTTAGCCTTTCAAAATCACAAACTTACTCAATTCTCAACTTTTCACTCAAAGTTCGAACCCATCCTTCAAAACTCAAACATAAAAGACTCGGGGTCAAGGTCGAAAGGGGAAAAATGGAAAATTCATGAAACATTCCAAAAATCACCGACCGGGTTATTACAATATATATATATAAACACACACACACATCTTAACAAATAAAATCATAAAGGCATAATACACACAACTTAAAAAATAAAATCATAAAGGCATAATACATAGATGTGCCCTTCAACTTGGCTTCAACTGATATCTACGCCCTCTCACTTTGGGTGTGCACAAGTAGATACTTAAACTTGTATAAAATTAAACAAATAGACACATTCATCTTACGTGGTGTCCTACATGGAATTTTTTGTCCTACATGGCGTCCTACGTATATTATTCCACGTAGGATGCATGTGTCTACTTGTTTAGTTTTAGATAAGTTTAAGTGTCTACTAGTGCAAACCCATAGTTGAAGGGCATAAATGTCAGCTGCAGCCAAGTTAAATGACAGATTTATATATTATTCCAATCATAATTATCCTCATAGTTTATAATAAGTATATCTCAATACTAAACCATTGTATATCGTAAACGTACATTTTTTGCACCTTGCATATTTCTTGATTTCCTCAAAATTAATAAAAGCTCTTCAAATCTTCATTTTATAAAAAATAACAAACAAAAATATCCGTATTTATTTTCTAAAGAGTTTAAGGATTATTTTTGGATAGGCTGAGAGAAGCTTAACACTATTCCCTAAGAGTAAATAATTTTTTTACTCACAATCTCACCCATTTTCGAAGACCAAAACAGAGTTTACTCTTATGAAATTTTTTTTTTTTCTTATCTTTTGTTGAAAATTTGGTTGTGACCTGTAACACCTTGGTCGTAGAAAGAGGTAATTTTAGAAAGAACTAAATTGGAAAGAGCTAATTTGAGATTTGTGCAAGTTAGACTTTAGTTGTGAATTTTGGGTCAACTTCAAACGACCATAACTTTCAGCACATGATGAGTTAGGTGGCCCATGAGATATCAAATGAAAGATCTTTCAGTCCTCTTTCCAACCCCACTGATTTTTTTAAATTTTGAATTCGGATGAAGGAGATATATCCATTTGAGTAGAGTCTGTCTAGTTAAGACATTTCATCTGTTTTAAGGAAGGGTATGTTGGTCTTTTCCTTATCCCACTAAGTCCACACGTTTTGTCCACCCAAATTAGGGGTCAAATCTGATTAAAATCAGTTTAAAGTCTAAAATGTTTGGAAGGTTAAGGCAAAGTTCAAGAGGAGAAAAGGGAAAAAAGATTCTTGCAATCTTTGAGGAATTTTGCCAAGGATTTGATCCTTATGATGTATGAAAGCTTTCATAGTGAAGGGTTCATTCACCCTCACGCCAATCATGAGTTT
This sequence comes from Solanum etuberosum, assembly GCA_029582245.1. Taxonomy (NCBI): domain Eukaryota; kingdom Viridiplantae; phylum Streptophyta; class Magnoliopsida; order Solanales; family Solanaceae; genus Solanum; species Solanum etuberosum. The sequence continues at coordinate 62,515 of JAJONR010002778.1, forward strand.
CTTTATCAAATTCATCCATGAAATCTGTGAATTGGAGTTCTTGATGAGTTTTCTTGAAGTTTCGTTCTTCAATCTTTATTATTGGAGTTTGATGAGTTCTTGAGGTGAGGGTTTCAGTTTGAGGGTTGTTCTTGATGATATTTGAGTAGATTTTCATTTACTTATGTTGGGTATATGAATCTAAGAGAGTTTAGAAGAAATCAATAGATTCTAAGTGAACTAGGGCCAAAAATTGAGAAGAAAAATTTGTCAGAACATTCAGGGAGGGGGTGGCGTGACGCGCCACGGATGCGCTAGGAGGGCTGGCGCACCACACATGCAGTGCGCTAGAAATGGTGCTCTGAAGTTTGGTGCTGGCGCCCTGCGCCAGGAAAGCGCCAGGGCCGCCTGCCCCTGTTCATTTTCCATTGTTCATTTCGTCTGAGTTCTTTTAAAACATATCTTCGCTCTCTTCCTGATTTTGACTATCCAAACTACATCTAATCAATGATAAATCCTATATATCCAAATCATAATTCTTGAATTCACATTTCAAATTTAAGATAGAGTTAAGAGTAAAGTTCGAGGGAGTTCTTTGAGTCATTTTGAGAAGTCTTTTGCAAACTTTTAAAACTTATTTTAAGACATGAATATTTGAGTATGAGGATGAGGAGAGTAGAGTTTTATTTTTTTTAAATGAATATAAAGGAACTAAGTATTCCAAGAGTAAATGTTTTACATTTAAAATGAGAAGGAAACTTTGATTTCCAAATGATTTCATGAGGAGTTTTTGAGCACTATCTCTTTTAAGAGAACCTTTTGAGTAATAATCTCAATGTTTGAGGACGAGGAAATGTTTTTAAATATATGAGCATGATTTATATTATTAGGATAGTATTGAGCAGCGATATGGGGACAAGTTCAGACAACTCAAAGGCCATATTGTAAAAAGTATTAATACTCTTTAGATGATTTCTTATTGCTTTTAAGCATAGCTTAGTGGATGCACTTAGTGGAGGATGTCTTATACTCCGGCAAGGTATAGGACAGTTTTGGCAGCATGGGCGAGACGCTATATCATCACATAGCTCATAATGATGGTTGTCGGTTAGAGAATCTCCCAAATAAGAGTAAAAGAGTTATTACTGTATTTTTATTAAACTCATTGAGTCATTATCTACTGTTTAAAAGCTTTCTTTATAATGCATCTTTATTGTTGCTTCATATTGAGTTGAGTATTCTTGAGTTGAGTTGAGTATCTTTCAGTTGAGTATCCTTGAGTTGAGCTGAGTTGAGAAAATGTGAGTATGTTTTTGTTTTATCAGTTCAAGCCTATATTTATGTTTCAGAGTTTCCCCTTACATGCTCGTACATTCAATGTACTGACGCCATTTGGTCTGCATCATTTCATGATGCAGATACAGGTATTCAGGGTCAGCAACCGGTACTTCGTTGATCCCATTGCATTCCAGCCAGTTTGGTGAGCCTGCTTGCTTTCCGGAGGGCTTTGCATTTATGGATTTTGTTTTGTTAGGATGTCGTGGATATTGTCCCGACTTCCATCATAGTTATTAGAGGCTTCATAGACAGTAGTGTTTTGAAGAGTATTTTCCATTTTCAATTGTTAATGTTCAAGACTTGAGTTGTCTCTTTTGGCGAGTTGAATGTTTTTTCTAAATATTCTGAGTTATTTACTTTGAGACTTTCTGATAAACCTTTACTTTTGAGTTCATATATTATTGAGTAAGTCTTCCGCTAAGTATTGAGCCAGGCCAAGGGTTCGCTTGGGGACCAGCAATGGTTCTTGAGTGCCGGCCACGTCCAGGGTGTAGGCTCGGGGAATGATAATCTTGGTATTAGAGCACAAATTTCAAGAGTCCTAGGGTGTCTATGAAGCCGTGTATGTAGAGTCTTAGTTATCGGTGTGAAGCGCGACACAACTATAATTAGGAGGCTACGGCATTTTGGAACTATCCCACTTCTTTCATACTCTTTTTGTGCGATAGAGTTCAACTCTTTAAAAGTTCTTTCTAATTAGTGCTTGCGCGTATCTTTCATATCATGCATCCACAAAGATCTGTTCGAGGTCGTCCTGCTAGGAGAAATGTTGATCCTCAGGATCAAGGGGTCCCCAATGCACCAGAAGTGCAACCCCAAGGAGAGGTCACTAATGCTAAGTTCCATGATGCTATCCGGATGTTGAGTCAAGTTGTGACCAACCAAGCCGGTCAACAGAGAGGGGTTCGTTAGGATGTGGCTGATACATCAGGATCCGTGAGTTCTTGAGAATGAATCCTCGAGACTTCACTGGTTCAAGTGTCACCGAGGATCTGGAAAACTTTGTGGAAGAGTTGCAGAAAGTATTTGAGGTGATGCGTGTTGAAAATGTTGAGCGTGCGGAACTAGTTGCATACCAACTCAAGGGTGTTGCTAAAGTCTGGTACGACCAATGTAAGAAAAGTAGAGTTGAAGGGGCACCAATTGTGAGTTGGGTTGTGTTCGAAGAGGCCTTCATGGGGCGTTTCTTTCCCTGTGAACTGAGAGAGGCGAAGGTAAGAGAATTTCCGAACATGAAGCAGGAATCCATGAGTGTGCATGAGTACAACCTCAATTTCACCCAACTTTCTTGCTATGTTCTGGAGATGGTTGCTGATATGAGGAGTAGGATGAGTTTGTTTGTGTCTGGATTGTCTCGTCTGTCAAGCAATGAGGGTAAAGTTGCGATGATGATAGGGGACATGGACATAGCAAAGCTTATGATCCATGTGTAGCAGGTTGAGGAACACAATTTGAGAGATAGGGAAGAGTTCCGCAACAAGAAGGCTAAGACAACAGGTAATGAGTCCGGGCAGCAGAAGAGTAATGTGAACTGGTCATCCTTTCAACACAAGCCAACTGGACCTGCTCCATCATCTGCTAGTGCACCTGCACCAAAGAACAGAGGTGAGTTCAGAAATCAGGACTCGCAAAACTTCAAAGCTCGACCTGCTCAATCTCAAGGTAGTTTGGCACAATGGGCCAACTCGACTCCTACATGTGCTATGTGTGGTAGGAACCACCCAGGAGCGTATCGTGATGGCTCCACTTGCTGTTTCAAGTGTGGTCAGACGGGTCACTTCATGAGAGAGTGCCCTAAGAACAGGCAAGGTAATGGTAATGGGGGTAATAGAGCCCAATCTTTTTCAGCGGCTCTGGAAAAAAGAGCTGCACCTATAGGAGCTACTTCAGGGACAGGCGGAGGAGCAAACCGTCTATATGCTATCATAGTCACCAAGAGCAAGAGAATTGACTTTATCTTGTCACTGATATGATCAAAGTCTTTACTTTTGATGTATATGCATTACTTGATCCAGGTGTGAGTCTATCTTTTGTGACTCCATATATTGCTTTGAGTTTTGATATTCTTCCTCAGCGACTTATTGAGGCCTTCAGTATTTCCACACCTGTTGGTGAGTCTATTCTAGCTGAGAGAGTTTATCGTGATTGTACCATTTCTATCAATCACAAGGAAACCATGTCTGACTTAGTCGAGTTAGTTATGGTTGACTTTGATGTTATTCTAGGTATGGACTGGCTTCATACTTGTTATGCCTCAGTTGATTGTAGAAATCGAGAAGTTAAGTTCAAGTTTCCGAATGAGCAAATTATAGAGTAGAGGAGTAATTTAGCAGTGCCTAAGGGTCATTTTATTTCGTACCATAAGGCCAGAAAGTTAATTTCCAAGGGGTGCATCTATCACTTAGTCTGAGTTAATGATTCTAGTGTTTAGACACCGCCTATTCAGTTAGTTCCAATTGTGAGTGAGTTTCCAGAGGTATTTCCAGATAATCTTCCCAGAGTCCCTCCTTAGAGAGAAATAGACTTCAGCATAGATATTCTTCCTGATACTCGACCTATCTCTATTCCGTAATATAGAATGGCTCTAGCTGAGTTAAAAGAGTTGTTGAAAGATCTACTTTTTAAGGGTTTTATTCGACCTAGTGTCTCACCTTGGGGCACTCCAATCTTGTTTGTGATGAAGAAAGATGGTTCTCTTAGGATGTGTATTGATTACCGCCAATTGAACAAGGTCACCATAAAGAATAATTAACCCCTTCCGAGAATTGATGATCTTTTCGATCAATTTCAGGGCGCCACTTGTTTTTCTAAGATAGAACTCAGATCTGTCTATCATCAGTGAGAGTAAGATAGAGTGATATTCCAAAGACAGCATTCAAAATTCGCTATGGTCATTATGAGTGTAACACCCCGTATCCTAGACAGACCAGATTGCAGATTTGAGAAGCTGCAGGTGCCACCTACGGGCACCACCTACGGACCGTAGTGTGACCCACGGTCCGTCCGGGTGGTCCGTGGTACACCACCTGGTGCCCCTCCCAGAAAAGCCTAGAAAAAATTATTCTAAGTCCAGACCTACGCCAGGACCTACGGACCGTAGGTCAGACCACGGTTCGTGATCCAAGGCCGTAGGTCAGACCCCAAATTTCTAGCCCAGAACTCCAGAAAAATTCAGCCAAGCCATGACCAACGGCCAGGACCTACGGACGGTAGGTCAGACCACGGTCTGTGGTCTAGGTCCGTGGATCATGGCCTTCAGGTCCAAGCCCCAGATGCCAGTCGACGGACGACCAACACGGACCGTCGGTCCAGCCACGGTCCATCGGTTGGTCTGACAATAGTTAAATCAGGGGTCTTTTGGTCTTTTCCTTATGCGTTGGACCCCTAAACTATGTCGTTTGACGCCTAAACTACTTAGTTTTGGTCAATTTAAGCCTAGTAACTTAATTAGAACTTACCCTAGTCAATTCATTCTCCAAAATTTAGCAAACTAAGAGTAAAAGAGGAGAATGAGTCGACTAGCCCTAGTCCAAGAACGCAATAAGTTTTCTTCAGTTCCATCCCCGAAATCGAAAGATATCTCCGTGGAATTCATCACCAGGTATGTTGGATTTCACTAGTGGGTTTCTTTCGCCCATTAGGTCCCTAGAATTCAGTCAGAATATTGATTCCCTTGATATTATTTAGACCTAGGGTTTGTTGAATGTTAGAAATTGTTGGGTTTTAGCTGTTAGAATGATCCAAATTAGATTATCATGTTGTTGCTCAGTTTCTGGCATGGAATTCAGAACCCTAGCTATGTAGTTACTTTATTTCATGAATTACACATGCTAGGCTAGCTATTTCAGTTATATATAGATGCTTCAGTTTACGAATGTCATATTATCAGATATAATTGTTGCATTCTCAGAGTATGCATAACAGAACATCGAGCTATCCATGTTTTACAACATTCAGTCATAATGTGTTAATTTCATAATCAATTGGGAGTAGCTTAATACTGAGTGGACTAGGGTTCCAGCGTACCCTCATAGTCCCAGAACTACGTGCCCCGTAGGTTCTAAGTCCCCTCTGTGGGCATCATTTTAGTGATCACACCAGTCATGCCTTTATACCTCTGGAAGGGTATATTGAGTCCTCTCGATGGGGCGTATACATCAGACTCCACATTTAGCTTATGTGGTTTTATGTCGGTTATTAGTAGCTCCCACAATACAGTCAAATTCTAATGCATTGACCAGGTTATCAGTTACAGTTCCGTATTCATACTCAGCATATCATGTACTTGATCATTGTATTCAGTTAGCTCAGTATTCAGTATATCTCAGTATTTACATTCAGTTCAGATTATATCATTGCTCTTATTGCTTTGTTTAGTTATGATTAGTGTTCAGCTTTAATCTATCCTGCATGCTTAGTACCTTTCAAGTATTGACGCATACTCTGCGCTACATCTTCTCGTGATGTAGGTTCAAGTTCTCAGCTTCCAGATAACGCATAGATCGGTTCCCGATCTTCAGCTTAGCAGTAATAGTGGTGAGTCCTCATTCTACGAGGATGAAAGACATGGTTCCTTTACTTTTAGTCTTAGTTTCAGCTTTTGCTAGATTTAACTGGGGCATGTCCCAGCATTTCTAGTCAGTTAGAGGCTTTATTTCAGACAAAGTTATAATCAACTTTAGTATTTGAGTTTGACTTTTCAGTGGTTGTTAAACTCTCCGCATTTATATATTCATATGTAGTATGGGTATTCCCCATCATTTCAGATTTATCTTATGATTATCTTCCGCACAGTGTTTATTGATTCAGTTCTCTTTAAGTATGCTTATGTTATGCCAGTAGGGTTAGCTTGGGGTCACTCATGATCCTAGGTCCCGTGTCCGCGTCCTGGGGGTAGCTCGGAGCGTGACAAACTTGTTATCAGAGCATTAGGTTTAAGTGTCCTAGGATGTCTAAAAAACCATACTAAGTAGAGTCCTTTTCATGGGTGTGAAGTGCACCACATCTAATGAGGGGGGAGCTACGAAGTGTTTTAGGAAAGCCTCACTTTCTTGAAATTATTATCATCTGTTGGTATGATCTCTCTCGAACTCATCGTTATGCATTTCAGATCATGCCTCCTGGTAGAGCTAACACAGCTCCTCCAGTCCCAGATCAGGAAGTTTCAAATGCAGAGTTTCGGAATGCTATCCAACTTTTGGCTCAGAGTGTGACTAACTAGAACAACCAGCAGGTTCCAGCTCCTGCAAATGCTAATGTTGGGTCAGCTGCAGCTAGAGTTAGTGATTTTGTTAGGATGAATCCGCCTGAGTTCTTAGGATCACAGATTGGTGAGGATCCCTAAAACTTCATAGATGAGGTCAAGAAGATCTTGGGAGTGATGCAAGTGACAAGTAATGATAGGGTAGAGTTGCTATCAGCTTAAGGATGTAGCTCATATCTGGTATACTCAATGGAAAGAGAACAGGGGTACAGATGCAACTCCTATCACTTGGAAATGCCTTAGTGAGACTTTTCTAGACAGGTTCTTCCCAAGAGAGTTGAGGGAGGCAAGAGCTCATGAATTTGAGACAAGGTAACATGACAGTCCAAGAGTACGGACTCAAGTTCACCCAACTCTCCAGGTATGCTCCTCACATGGTTGCCGATTCTAGGGCTCAAATGAATAAGTTTTTGTATGGAGTGTCAGACTTAGTGAAAACAGAGTGCAGAAATGTTATGTTGCTGGAAATTATGAACATCTCTAGGCTTATGACTCATGCTCAGCAGGTTGAGGGAGATAAGCTTAAGGAAATAGCTAAGGACAAAAAGAAATCTAGAACAGGTAACTATGAGTACTCTCAACAGAAATCAGGTGGTGGAAATCACTCTCAGTTTCAGCAGAAATCGTCAGCTCCGGCACCTTCATCAGCTAGTGTTCCATCCTCCAGGTTCTGACAGGATCAAAAAATTAGTTCATCATGCTCTAAGTCTCAGGGGAGTGTTTGAGGTACCAGAACCTACCCAACTTATCCTAAGAGTGGTAAGAACCATCCAGGCGAGTGTCTTGCAGGAAAGGAAGGATGTTTTGGGTGTGGACAGTCTGGTCACAGGTTGAGAGATTGTCCTTCTTCTAAGCAGGGTCAAGGAGGTAATAATAATAGAGCTCAGTCCACAACTTCAGAAGCACCAGCAGGTCGCCCGACTTAGCAGGGTAACTCATCTGGTACAGGTGGCGGTCAGAGGAAAAACAGGTTGTATGCTCTTCAGGCTCGCCAGGATCAGGAAGATTCTCCTGATGTGGTCACTGGTACGTTATGAGTTTTTAACATAGATGTTTATGCTTTGTTAGATCCAGGGGATACTCTTTCCTTTGTAACTCCTTATATAGCAGTCAAATTCGATGTTAGTCCAGAAACTCTCTCAGAACCCTTCTCAGTCTCTACTCCAGTCGGTGACCCAGTTATAGCTAGACGGGTATATAAAAATTTCCCTGTCACAGTCTCTTAGAAAGTCACCTCAACAGATCTTGTAGAGTTAGAAATGGTAGACTTCGATATCATTCTAGGCATGGATTGGTTACATTCTTGTTATGCCTCGATCGATTATAGAACTAGGATTGTTCATTTTTAGTTTCCAGACAAACCAATCATAGAATGGAAGGGCAGTAGCTTTGCGCCTATGGGTCGATTCATTTCTTAACTTAAAGCCAGAAAGATGATCTCTAAGGGTTATCTCTATCATATAGTTCGGGTTAAGGATTCAAGCTCTGAAACCCCAACTCTTGATTTAGTTCCAGTAGTTAATGATTTCCAAGAAGTGTTTCCAAAAGATCTTCCCAGAGTTCCTCCCGAAAGGGGAATCAACTTCGGAATTGATCTCCTTCCAAATACCCAGCCTATTTCTATTCCTCCTTACAGAATGGCTCCAGTTGAGCTTAAGGAATTGAAAGAGCAGTTGAAAGACCTTCTAGATAAGGGCTTCATCATACGTAGTATTTCGCCATGGGGTGCAGCATTGTTGTTTGTGAAAAGGAAAGATGGTTCTCTCAAGATGTGCATTGACTATCGGCAATTGAACAAAGTCACAATCAAGAATAAGTATCCCATCCCCAGGATTGACGACTTTTTTGACCAACTTCAGGGTGCTAATCATTTTTTGAAGATAAACCTCAGATCCAGTTATCATCAGCTTAGAGTCAGAAATAGTGACATTCCGAAAACAGCCTTCGAACTCGGTATGGTCATTATAAATTTGTAGTTATGTCATTTGGACTAACCAATGCTCCTGCAGCTTTCATGGATTTGATGAACAGAGTGTTCAAGCAGTATTTGGACTTGTTCGTTATCATCTTTATTGATGATATCCTCATTTACTCTAGGAATGAGGAAGAACATGCGACTCATTTGAGAGTTGTTCTGCAAACTCTCAAAGATCGCCAGTTGTTTGCTAAGTTTAGAAAATGTGAGTTTTGGTT
>JAJONR010002779.1:0-71465 GCA_029582245.1 Solanum etuberosum
GCTTAATTAGCTTATGGGTATTGTTGTTTAATGATTTAAATGCTGTTTTAATATGGGTTTGATCGATAGCTGAGTAGTAATTTATGAATTATAGTTGCCAATACAAATTTAGATTAGTGTTTTGGGCTTGCTCGAGAGAGAGGTTCTAAAACCAAGGTTATCGATTGATGATTGTAGTGTGTGGGTTGTTATGGGTTCAGCTCGAGAGAGTGAATCTTAACTCATTCCTACCTATCTAGCTCGAGAGAGTAGATAAATTAAGGTTTTGGGCTGTTTTGTAGGGTCAAGCTTGTCGAGGTTCGAGAGAACTCGCCTTAACCATAATAGTTGTTCGAGAGAAAACTATTGCACCAATAGTCTATCCTACCCATAGTGATTCATCACTTTATTATTAAGCTCCAATTACTCATATAGTGAAATTATCTTATAATCGATCACATCCCAAGAATCCCTTCCTACTTGTCTAATCCCCTGTTTTAGTGATTATTATAGTTGTTAATTGATATCTTAACCCCCCCCCCCATCTGACATTCGTTGTCAAACCTTTGACTTATTTTGTTTGATTTCAATAATGTCTACTTCTATAACCGATTAGAATCACATCTTTACTTCCTAATAGAATTTGATACGGTATCGCTCCCTGCGGGTTCGACCCCAACCTTTCGTTGGGTTATATACTAGATTACGATCGTCTACACCTAGAATTGGATGAGGTGTATTTGAGACGTTAATCTAAATGACGCCACTGCCGGGGAATGGTTTTACTGAATTCTCTTTTGAAAGTGGGTTTGTGATTTGATTGTGTTATAGTTGAACCCATTTACTGTTTGTTGTTGTTTGTTGTCTTTTTGCACAGGTGACGAAATAAGTGTCAACGGAAGCAATGCAATGGCCAATCCCAAAAATGTAGCTTGAATTGGTATCTCCGTCGTGCCACGACGTTAAATAAGGCGCTTCTTGGGAGGCAACCCAAGATTTTGATGTTTTTAATATTGCTTTTGAATAACGGGTGTTGATTGTGCAGGTTGAAAAGTTGAAAGTGTAGGAAAATGAGTAGTAGGCGAGCAAAAAGTCCATTCGGCGACTCGCCGAACAGGTTGGCGAGCCCGACTTGGACCGTCATTTGAACCACCCAAATTGCTGGAAATTTTGTAAAACTCAGCGATCTAAAGGGAGACTCAGCTCATCGCCGAGTGAGGTGGCGACCGCGACTAACGTCGCCGACCAGCGTGCAAACTGAAGAGTTTTAAAAGGCCAAACAGTTTTAAATTTAAAAGTCTCTTCATTTTCATACTTTTTGATTTCCGTAGTCTCACACCCGCTTATATTATTGTTTCTGCATTATTATTCTCACTTTATTTGGGATCTTGTGCTCGGGGTGGATTTTAGGATTACATTGCTTCCTAGCTTTCCAAATTTTCGACATCAAAGGTTGGTTTCCATCATTTCCATACCCACCTCTATTGGCTGTTTTTTTGAATATTGTTGTTTTTGGGTTTTGTGAATGTTGGATCTGATTTTTGCTTTACATATCTATATCTTGGTTTCTGATCCATATTTTTCCATTGTTTTTAATTGCAAATGGTTTTGAACCAATTTTAAAATTTTTTGCCACCCCTATTCTTTGTGATTGTGGCTTGTGGTTGTTCTTGTGTAAATTTGAGTATCGGTTATGATCAATACCGATGACTTGAATAGTGCTCTTAATTGAACGAAATGGATGTGCGGCTACAATGAGGCCAATGAAGTTGCATAAACAATGTTTGAACTTTTAGCATCTCGTTGTGCCTAGCCGGTTATTGAATGAGCCTCTTGTGATGAACATTGCACACTAGCAAAAGTGTGGAGACTTGTTTGATATTGGTGCCAATTATTGGTGTGTTGAGATTACTTTGAACAATTCTGTGATGACATCTAGAATTTTTCCCGTTGGTCCGGTTGACTAAGTGATGCAAGCACTTGATATAATCTTAGGCAATGATTTTGAAGAGTGAAACAATTTGACAATATACCTCTTTTGTGGCCAACCTTGTGAGATGTGTGAACCTTGCTTGAACCCTATTGAGCTTGACCCTTTTCTTGGAAGAAACTTGAACAATTGTGATCCCTTTTTATCCATCTACCCATAACTTTCATGAAGTGTGGTTTGTGTGAATAGCCAACTTAGGCCAAAAGCCTAAGTTCGGGGTGTGGTGAAAAGAGGAGGAAAGTCAAGAAGTGTGAAAAATCCCCCTTTGAGTAATGGTTTTGAAAAATATGGAACCCCTTCATATAAAAGAAAAGAGAAGAAAAGAAGCAAAAAAAAAAGAATGAAAAAGTTGTGAAATAAAGTGATGAAAATTGCAAAAAGAAATGGGGTATCCGGTAATTCATTTGAAGTTGAATAATGGGATGGATTATGAGCATGTTTGAATTGTTAAAGAAAAAGAGGAAAGTGATGATCAGGACACACTTTATGGAGGTAGCAACCACTGAGCCTAAATGACCATACCTTGACACTCAGCCCCATTACAAGCCATGAAAAGACTTTTGTGATCTTGAGTGAGCTGAAACAAATATTGATTGGAAAATAAGGGCAAACCTATGGGAGAAGTCATGCATGTGTTCATCTTTGTGAGTGTGAGAGTTGTATGTGATTTCGGAACTTTAAATTGCTAAGAAATAGTTTGTGAATATGGAATCATCTTTGTTGTGAGGGCATTTAAGTAACTTGGTTGAGCTTGAACTTGCATTTGAAGCAAGTATTGTGAACTTGAGAATCTTTGGTAATGGTGAGTCACAATTTGAATCTTTGAGTGCACAATTGATCATTGCATGAGTAAATTGAGCCTTGTTGTGTGCATTCATGTTGAGTCTTATGCAGTACTGTTTGAGACATCCTTGTTGAACTGATTGATCTTGAGTTTTACTTGAGGACAAGCAAAAGTTGAAGTTGGGGGTGTTGATGAGTCTGAGATTTCAACTCATTTAGGGCTTTGTTTTGATAGTTTATTGTCCTCAAATGCCTAATTTATGCTCCGCACTGATGTTAAAATGTTGATTTGCAGCAAAGAAGGCAAAATGAGCAAGGCAAGGACATTACCTGGCGAAAAGGAGCTAAAAAGATGAAAAAGGCAGAAGATAACAAAAGCTGAAAATCGCTAAGCCACTCTGCGATTCGCCGAGTGGCACTTCAGCTCACCTAAAGTTCAAGACTGCCAACCCTGGGGAGAAGCCAATTTGGTGCTGGAATTGGACATTCGGCGGACCGCCGACTGGATCGGTGACACATTCTGGATTGCCTAAAGTCACAGAACCTTGAGGACTAAAAGCCAAGGAAGACCGGCGATGAGATGGAGTGATTGGTGCGTCGTTGACCTGGTCGGCGACGCTCGACTTACCTCGCCCAATGGTCCTTGCAGCTGAAATTTGGGAAACTATAAATTGAATTCAAAAAGAGTTCAAACGGGGCGGGTTTTTATTATTGAAGTCCAGTTTTAGTTTTCTTCGGTTTTTAGGAGCGTTTTCTTAGTATTTTCCATTGGAGAACATCTTTGAAGGGTTTTTCAAGTAGATTCGAAGTGGGTCTTTGATTTTTAGCATTTTGGATCATTTTAAAGACTTTGATTGCAATACCCAGATCATGGAGAACTTTTTTGGTATTAATTTCTATCTTTTTATGATGCTTCGCTAAAACCCCAATTCTTGTGGTGTGATTATGTGATTATTTGCTTAATTAGCTTATGGGTATTGTTGCTTAATGATTTAAATGATGTTTTAATGTGGGTTTGATCGATAGCTGAGTAGTAATTAATGAATTGTAGTTGCAAATACAATTTTAGCATAGTGTTTTGGGCTTGCTCGAGAGAGAGGTTCTAAAACAAAGGTTATCGATTGATGATTTTAGTGTGTGGGTTGTTATGGGTTCAGCTTGAGAGAGTGAATCTTAACTCATTCCTACCTATCTAGCTCGAGAGAGTAGATAAATTAAGGTTTTGGGCTATTTTGTAGTGTCAAGCTTGTCGAGGTTCGAGAGAACTCGCCTGAACCGTAATAGTTGTTCGAGAGAAAACTATTGCACCTATAGTCTAGCCTACCCATAGTGATTCAACACTTTATTATTAAGCTCCAATTACCCATATAGTGAAATTATCTTATAATCGATCACATCCCGAGAATCCCTTCCTACTTGTCTAATCCCCTGTTTTAGTGATTATTGTAGTTGTTAATTGATGTATTAACCCCCCCCCATCTGACATTCGTTGTCAAAACTTTGACTTATGTTGTTTGATTTCGATAATATCTACTTCTATAACCGATTAGAATCACATATTTACTTCCTAATTGAATTTGATACAGTACCACTCCATGTGGGTTCGACCCCAACCCTTCGTTGGGTTATATACTAGATTACGATCGTCTACACCTAGAATTGAATGAGGTGTATTTGAGACGTTAATTAGGAGTTCAGATAGAGAAGAAGGACTTGAACGTGGCTGCCCGATATTGGTTCGGATTTATTAGCAGCACCCTGATGCCTTCACAGAACGAGTCCATACTCTGGCATCCTAAGGCTGCTTTGTTGGGATGCATCATAGACCGGGATAGGATGAATTTAGGATTTATTATCGAGCAGGAGATGTCCATGAGGGACAAGAAGAGTCAGACCTCACTTCTGTTCCCGTGTTGATCACAGAGCTGTGCCGGCGTGCCCGAGTGCCATTAGTGGAGAAGGCGGATGTGGAAGTGACTCCCACTTTCTCTACTAACATCCGGAGGATCGAGGTCGAGTACACTAGAGATGAGGCTAAGAGGAGGAGAACTGCACTAGTGGACACTTCCCCGGCTGTTGATGCTACAGACAGACACCGCCCCTCCTACTCAGGCCGGTGAGCCTTCAGGTACCCCTGACACTTCTACCACTGTCCCTTCTACTTTTGCTGCTGCTACTACTTCTACAGCTGCTATTGTTGCTGCTTCCCAGCCCCCATTTTTCACGACCCAGGGGTACCCCCTAGATGTAACATGGCGTATAGGACCCCGAGAGGCCCCATACAAGCCACTTAACATTCATAACATAAGACATAGAACAAAGAGATAAAAGAAATACGTTTCAAGTCCCGAAAGGTTTTTTTTATAAAAGTTAAGCGGAAGTCTAAACATTTTATCTCAATATCCATCTAGTACAATAGAATGAAATTGGGCCTAGCCCATACATCATGTTCAAAACTGAAAATAAGAAAGAAGACTAAAAACAATGAAAATCCGTCCTCGAAGCATGAGGACTCACCAAAGCTCAGAATCTCTCAAGTCAACCTCTAGTTACGAAATTGAGAACCCTCACTTTCGCATCCTACATTTGGGGAAATATAGGCAAGAATATGCGTTAGTACAAAACAATGTACCAAGTATGATAGCCATGCATATAAACATTTAAAAAATTCTAAAATAGGACATTTTCATGAACATGCAATGATCAAGTAAAACATGAAACTTGAGAGTTAAAAAGCATAAGCCATAAAACATGATCAATGCAAGTGAATATCAACTTGAAACATACTTACGATTCTTCTTGAAGTAACCTTGATTCATCATAACTTTACTTGATTGTGGGAAGTAGCCTTAACCGACATATAAGACCATGTGAGCTAGCAACATGGAATTCAGTGTCTACCCCACACCGAAAAGGGGTGTCCTACTTGCCACGGTAAGGACCATGAACTTCTAGCTATTGTGGATCCACTAGCTAATGTTTATCTAGACAATCCTATGTTGGCACATAGTTATGGGACACGGTTAATCGCCACTTTTCCACTCGGTTCTAAGCTTAACTTCCACGGAATAGTTCTTAATCCCATTGATCTTAGCTAATAAAGGAACATGGGTAATCGCTTGTTTTCCTTACATCATGTGACATGGGTAATTGTCTCTTGTCATTCAATTAGAGAGCATGGGTAATCACCTCTTGCCTCATCATTAGCATAGCTTCTTAGCATTGGTTCATTTTAGGTGAGAAAGCCTTTCAACCCTAAGAACCCTTATCATGTGAGAAAACCTTTCACAAATCATGCTTACATGTGTATAAGAGAAATCCTTTCAACAACACAACAATAGCAACATCATTGATACTTCAATTTGAAAGCATCCTTAAACCATTTACATAGATTTTATAAGCCATGCATAATTTCATAATTCACCTTTCATAGTTCAAAACCCACTTTAAATCATCAACATCTAGAAAACATGGGTTAGAAATGGGTTCATAGAATATTCATTATAAATTCATGTAATTCTATCAATTCATGCTTGATTTCATATACTCTTCTTTCATAATCCAAGACCCACATTACATGCTCATAATTGGAAAACATGGGAATTACATGGGTTCATGGGGAGTCATCATAAAATCATGAGATTAACCCAATTCATGCATCATAGATCATAAATCAATAAATTACATCAACAATTAGGAGAACCCATAATATAGAATAAAACCCTAACTCAATTGGGGGATTCTAGCTTTGAAAATAGGAGAATTTGGGAACTCAATGAATGGATGGAATCCATGGATGAAAACTATCATACCTCAATGCTAATTGCTTAACTTCAATTGAGGAATTGGAGAATTGACATGCAAACCCTAGCTTGGACCCTTCTTCTTAAAGTTTTCTAGAGAGAGAAATATTTGGGAGGAAGCCTTGTTCTTCTTTTGTAAATTTGAGAGAATGATTTTCAATTGGGAATTTTTAGAGTTAAAACACTTATATAGGGGCTTTGGTGAAGGGTAAAACGACATATTATTAGGCTATACTAATTAGGAAAAGACCCAACTGCCCCTAGAAAATAACTGCCGACCCCAAACGACGCCTCAAACTAACAGACCGTGGTTTGACCGACGGTCCGTCCTGCACGTCCGTCATTGGGCGTTAGAAACTAGGATTTGGGGCCGTGAACTACGGAACCTCAACTACAGACCGTGGACCCAAAAATGGTCCGATGGTCCAGGCCGTGGTTTTAGGTTTTCTGAGCAACCTTCGGTGATCATTAACCAACAAGACCTACGGTTCGTGGCTCAGTTCACAGGCCGTGGTTGGCCTCCGTCGGATGGCACCAGAAAATCCTAAAAACTTGCTATGTTGCCCTTTCTCGAATTCGAGGTGTTACATTATCTCCCCCTTGGGGTCATTCGTCCTCGAACGAGATTTCAGACATCACAAAAAGAAAAGGACTCTAAACTAGCAACCCATCATGCATGCAACTTCATCTAAATGCACACAACCAAGGAGGAACCTCGACTCCAAGCTAGAACATACTGAAGGCATCATAAGGAAGATAGGAACTAGACCTAGTAGCCAAATATGCATGCAAACAAATAAATGCACATATTCAAGGAGGAAACACCATCTCCAAGTTAAAAGGATGTTCAATCATCATACCATGAAGTCTATATGCAACTCATACTCAAATAGACATAAGCACGTAGAAATTCATCAAATTGACTCATTTTCTCAAAACTTAAACTCTTTTCATTAACATGCATAAATGATGAAATCGTGGAAATGTCTAAGACATATGACACTAAGAGAGCAAACCATGAGGAACTC
Organism: Solanum etuberosum; assembly: GCA_029582245.1. Classification (NCBI taxonomy): domain Eukaryota; kingdom Viridiplantae; phylum Streptophyta; class Magnoliopsida; order Solanales; family Solanaceae; genus Solanum; species Solanum etuberosum. The sequence goes on from JAJONR010002779.1 coordinate 7,584, forward strand.
ATTACCTCAAGCTAGAGTAGGGGTAGAAGGAAAGAGATGAGGATATCAGGACATCATATCGGCCTCACAAGTAGCACCCTCAACTAACTGATTCCTCCACAAGACTTTCACGGAAGCAACTTCTTTATTTCTCAACTTCTTGACTTGCCGGTCTGGAATCTCAATCGGAACCTCTTCATAAGAAATATTCTCCTTAACCCCCAACCCTTCTAAGGGAACTATAGAGGTCGGGTCACCAACACATTTATTCAACATAGATACATAGAAAACCGGATGCACCGATGCCAATTCATTAGATAGTTCAAGTTCATTAGCAACTTACCAACACACCTCAAAATCTGATATGGGCCTACATATCAGGGACTAAGCTTCCCTTTCTTACCAAACCTTATTACACCCTTCATGGGTGAAATATTCAAGTAAACCCAATCATGAACATAAAACTCAAGATCTCTTCTTCTTACATCGGCATATGACTTTTGCTGACTTTGAGCCGTTTTCAACCTTTCTCTAATAAGTCGAACTTTTTCCACGGCCTCATGTACCAACTCAGGACCTATTAGGGCAAATTCACCCACCTCAAACCAACCAATAGGAGACCTACACCTCCTACCATACAATGCCTCAAATGGAGCCATACCAATACTCGAGTGATAGCTATTATTATAGGCAAACTCAATCAAAGGCAAGTGATCATCCCAATTACCCTTGAAATCAATCACACAAACTCTCAACATATCTTCCAAGGTTTGGATAGTACACTCCGCTTACCCATCGCTTTGTGGATGAAAGGTCATACTAAGCTTAACACGAGTACCAAAACCTTTTTGAAAAGATCTCCAAAATTGAGAAGTGAATTGGGTACCACGATCGGAGATAATGGATAAAGGCACTCCATGCAACTTTACCATTTCTCTCAAATACAACCTAGCATAATCTTCCGCCGCATGAGAAACGTTGAAGGGAATGAACTGAGCCGATTTCGTCATTCGATCTACTATAACCCAAATCGAGTCAAGTTGTCACCGAGTGCGAGGCAAACCAACAATGAAGTCCATATTCACATCTTCTCATTTCCAGGTAGGAATGCTAATGTCTTGGGATAAACCTCTTAGTTTCTGATCCTCAACTTTCAGTTGTTGAAAATTAGGACACTTAGCCACAAATCCCGCAATATCCCTCTTCATCCCATTCCACCAATAGATCTCCCGCAAATCACGGTACATCTTGGTGGCTCCTGGGTGAATGGAATATCGAGAACTATGGGTTTCTGACAAGATCCGTTCCCCCAAGTCGTCAATATTAGGAACACAAAAACGACCTTGATATCTAAGTACACCATCTCCCCTTTGGGAGAAAGACTCTATGAACTTTTTAAGCTCCGCTTCCCTCAATTTAGCCAAAATTGGATCAAGACCTTGCTTGGTTTTCACATCTGCCACAAAAGACGATTCGAAACCATTCTGGACCATAACACCACCCTTAGTGGAGTCCACTAACTGAATACCCAACCGCGCCAATCTATGAACATCTCGAACCAACTCCATATAATCTTCTTCAATATGAGCAACACTACCCATAGATAATCGACTAAGAGCATCCGCCACCACATTCGCTTTACAGGTGGTGATAGAGAACACTCATGTCATAATCTTTCAATAGCTCAAGCCACCTTCTTTGGAAAAGATTTAGATCCTTTTGATTAAACAAATATTGTAAACTCTTATGGTCGGTAAAGACATCCACGAGAACAACATACAAATAATACCTCCAAATCTTTAAGGCAAAAACAACTGCCGCTAGTTCAAAGTCATGGGTAGGATAATTCTTTTCATGAACTTTAAGTTTCCTTGAAGCATAGGCAATAAATTTACCATTTTGCATAAGCACACATCCTATCCCAATTCTCGAGGCATCACAATAAACAGAAAAACCATCAGTCCCTTCCGATAAGGTCAACACCGGAGCGGAAGTAAGTCTATCTTTCAACTCCTGAATACTCTTCTCACATGCTTCAGACCATATGAACTTAGCCTCCTTTTGAGTCAAAGCTGTCAATGGAGAGGCAATCAAAGAAAACACCTCAACAAATCTTCTATAGTAACCAGCTAAACCCAAGAAACTTCAAATATCCTAAGGAGATAAAGGTCTTGGCCAACTCTTGACTACATCCGACTTCTTAGGAATACCCTTACTTAAAACAATATGACCAAGAAAAAAGCTACGGACCTTAGCCAAAACTTACATGCTAAACATTTCAAAAAGTTGTTGGTCCTTGAGAATTTGCAACACAATCCTCAAATGATCAATATATCATCAATGAACACAATTACAAACATGTCAATGTATTGTCGAAACACCCCATTCATCAAATCCATATATGCCGCCGGAGTATTAGTCAAACCAGATGACATTACAAAAAACTCATAATGACCATACCGAGTTCGAAAGGCCGTCTTCTGAATATTAACTTCCTTCACCCTCAGTTGGTGATAACCCGACCGAAGGTCAATCTTAGAGAAGTAACTCGCTCCTTGAAGTTGGTCAAATAAATCACCTATCCTTGGAAGAGGATACTTATTCTTCAGTGTCACGACCCTAGGGTACCCCATAGATGTAACATGGCATCCAAGACACCGAAAGGCCTCATATAAGCCACTTAGCTTTCATAGTCAAGATCACAGAAATCGGTAAAAATTAAAACATTTTCAACCATATCAAGTCCTTATAAAACAAAGCAGAAGTCTCATACAATTGTCTCAAAACCATCTAATACAAAGATTCTTGGGACACAACCCATACAATAATGTTCAAGACTTAAAACCAAAAGAACATCAGGAAATGGTGGCTAAATCCTCGAATGCTATGAGGAGTCACCAATATTCAATCTTGCCTATACTATGGATCCTATCCACGAGGATGAGAGTCAGGAATGTCGGACCCTACATTTGGATAAAAAATGTAAGCAAGAGTATGCGTTAGTACAAGAATGTACTAAATATGATGGCTTGCATAAACACCAACATAAACATAAGAGTTAGATAACATAAGTCATAAAGCAAAATCAAAGCATATAATAGATCATATGAATATATAAGGAATACTTCTTGAAGTAACCTCAAAGCATACTTAGACAAGACATGGGTAATCCTCCACTAGTCTTACTCATCATAGAAGGAAACTTTAAGAATTCATCAAAGCTCATCACCTATCATAACATATTATTAGCTTATCTTTTATAGACATGGGGTATCACCTCTTTGCTTCCTATAAAGGCTCATGGGTAGTCACCTCTTGCCTTGCTTATATGGTCATGGGTACTCGTCTCCATGTCCAACTTATGGGATCATGGGTACTCTCCTCCATGCCTAACATCATATGATACGGGTACTCATCTCTACATAATTTCATAATGAATCATGGGTACTCGCCTCCATGTCCTTGCATCATAAGAAACATGTATTCGCCTCCACATCTTTAATAAGGGATAATGGGTATTCGACTACATGCCTAACATTAGGGAATAAGGGTAGTCACCTCTTACTCTCCTCTAAGGAATATGGGGAATCGCCTCATACCCTTTTCATCTAGAGGTCATAGGTAATCACCTCTAGCCTCATCAATTTCTTAGTCTTTTAGTCTAGATTCATTTTAGGTGAGAAATCCTTTCGACCTAGAATCATTCAACGTGAGAAAGCCTTTCACATTCATACTTAAGCAATTCATGTGGGAACTATCCCTTCCACAACAATTACATTAATAATCAACAATTCATCATATATGATTTACTCTCACAGAAATCTATAACATAATCCTCATACATGCTTCAATCTCAAACCAATTTATAATGGACCTAATTCACCCTACAAGAATACATCTAACCCACAACTTCTCCTTTCATGGATCAAACCCATTTATATCAAATCAATCTTAGAAACATGGGTTAAGAATGGATACATGTAAATTCATCCTAAAACATGTATTCCTATCAATTCAAGCATAAACAATCATAACCCAATAATTTGGATCAACATTCATCAAGACCCACAACATTAGAAGAAAACCCTAACTCAAATTGGGGAATTTCTACTTTTCAATTGGGCAATCTTGGGGACTCCATGGATGAAAGGATTCCATGGATAAAAATCTATCATACCTTGATATCAAAGCCCACTAATTCTTGAGGAATGGAGACTTGATCTTCACCCTAGCTTCAACCCTTTCTTCTTATTCAAGTTATAGAGAGAGAAATATTTTGAGAGAAGAACTTTGGATTTCTTTTGGGTTTTCGAAATAATAACTTGAATGGGTGAGTTTTGGGGTTAAGATCGCTTATATAGGGGTCCTAGGCTTGGGTAAAACGACACAGTCTTAATTCACTTAAAACCTGAAAAGACAAAAAAAAACCCTGAACTAAATCCTGTCGAACCCACCTCACGATGGGCACCACGGTTCGTCAAGGACTTCACGGCCCGTAGTGGTGCCTGTGGTCCTTGACCAGTGGCTAGCCTTGCAATCAATCAACCTTCTAAGCCCAACTCTTGTCCACAACGACTCCCACGCCCGTAGTGGCCTTCACAAGCCGTTTAGTGGCTCGTGGGAGGGTCCCATTTGGGCATACTCTAGGGAGCTCAATGCTTCACCTTCACACCCCTCACCACGACCCTTGGTCCCTACCATGAGGCGTCACGGTGGTTGTGGGAGGTAAGCCTCCCTTAGCTAGCTATTGCTTAAGGGCCACGGGCACCACCACGAGTCGTGGTGCCCTTCACGATCTGTGTGGCCTTCATGGAGGGTGGCAAGGCTCAATTCTAGGTGTGTGACTTGTCACTTGGACGCTTGCTTAGACTACTAGATTTCTGAGGTGTTACATTATCTCCCCCTTGGGAACATTCTTCCTCGAATGGAATTCTAGACACCTTCTAAAAGAAAAGACTCAATACTAGCAGCCCATCATACATGCAATCTCATCTAAATGCACATATTAAGGAGGAAACATCGACTCCAAGCTAAACATACTCAATGCACCATAATGAAGGTAGGAACTAGACCTAACAACCCAATATGCAAGAAATTTCCATATTACTCATATTCAAGGAGTAACTACCATCTCCAAGCTAAAAGCATGATCAACACAATCTCATGGATCCTATATACAGTCTATACTCAAAAGCATATATATATCTATGGAGGAAATATCAATTCCAAGCTAAAGGCATGTTTAAAAATTCATCTCATGAAGTCTATAGGCACTCAATGCACATCAACATGAGGAAAATCAATCATGTAAACTCATTTTCTTTCAAAACATAAGTTTTTTCATGAACATGCATAACATAAGGAAATCATGGGAATAACTAAAACACACATGACACCAAAACAAAGAGTATATCATGAGGAACTCATTACCTCAAACTAGAATAGGAGTAGAAGGAAAAAGATGAGGATATCGGGACATCATATCGGCCTCGGCCATCCTATTAGCACCCTCAACTAAATGATTCCTCCACAATACTTTCACGGAAGCAACATCTTTGTTTCTCAATTTCTTGACTTGCCGGTCTAAAATCTCAACTGGAACTTTCTCATAAGAAAGATTTTCATCAACTCCCAAACCATCAAAGGGAACTATGGATGTCGGATCTCCAACACACTTTTTCAACATAGAGACATGGAAAATTTGATGCACCGATGCCAAATAATAGGCAACTCTAACTCATAAGCAACCTTACCAACACGTCTCAAAATCTGATATGGGCCTATATAACGGGGACTAAGCTTTCCTTTCTTACCAAACCTCATTATACCCTTCATGGGTGAGATTTTCAAGTAAAACCAATTATGAAAATCAAACTCAATAGCTCTTCTTCTAACATCGACATAGGACTTTAGTCGACTTTGGGCTGTTCTCAACCTCTCTCTAATAAGTTGGACCTTTTCCATAGCCTCATGAACTAACTCGGGTCCTATCAAGGAAACTTCACCCACCTCAAACCAACCTATAGGAGATCTACACCTCCAACCATAAAGAGCCTCAAATGGAGCCATACCAATACTCGAATGGTAACTATTGTTATAAGCAAACTTAATCGAAGGCAAGTGATCATCCCAATTTCCCTTCAAATCGATGACACATTCTCTCAACATATCCTCCAACGTTTGGATAGTTCTCTTTGCTTGCCCATCGGTTTGTGGATGAAAATACGTGCTAAGCTTAACTTTAGTGCCAAGACCCTTTTGAAAGGACTTCCAAAACTGAGAAGTAAACTGAGTACCTCTATCGGAGATAATGGACAAGGGCACTCCATGAAACCTTACCATTTACCTCAAATATAACTTAGCATAATCTTCCGCCGAGTAAGAAACTTTGACTGGAATGAAATGGGCTGACTTTGTCATTCGGTCTACTATTACGCAAATCGAATCATATTGTCGTCGTGTACTAGGAAAACCAACTATAAAGTCCATATTCAGATATTTCCAGATCCAATTAGGAATACTAATGTTTTGGGATAAACCTCCCGATCTCTGATGCTCAACTTTCTCTTGTTGGCGATTTGGACACTTAGCCACAAATACTGCAATATCCTTCTTCATCCCATTTCACCAATAGACCTCCCGCAGACCACATCTTTGTGGTTCCCGGGGTGAATGGAATACCGAGAACTATGGGCTTCTATTTAAATCTGTTCTCTCAAGTCATCGACATTCGAAACACACAAATGACCTTGATAACGAAGCATACCATCTCCCCTTAGGAGAAAGCCTCAAAGGACTTTCTAAGTACCGCTTCTTTCAATTCTACTAAGGTCGGATCAAGACATTGTTTAGCTTTCACATTAGTCACAAAAGATGATTTTGAACCATTATAAACCATAACACCACCTTTGGTGGAGTCCATCAACCGAACACCCAAATTGGGCTAATCTATGTACCTCCCGTACCAATTCTTTCTTATCTTCCTCTATATGGGCAACACTACCCATTGTTAATCGGCTAAGGGAATCCACCACAACATTCGCCTTACCGGGGTGATAGAGAACACTCATATCATAATCCTTAAGTAATTCAAGGCACCTTCTTTGGCGTAGATTAAGATCTTTCTGATTAAACACATATCGTAGGCTCTTGTGGTCGGTGAACAAATCTACATGAACACCATACAAATAATGCCTCAAAATCTTTAAGACAAAAACCACTACCGCTAATTCAAGATCATGGGTCGGATAATTCTTCTCATAAACCTTAAGTTTCCTTGAAGCACAGGCAATAATCCTATTTTGCATAAGCACACATCCTAACCCAATTCTCGAGGCATCACAATAAACAACAAAACCATCCGTTCCTTCCGGTAAAGTCAACACCAAAGCGGAAGCAAGTCTATCATTCAATTCTTCAAAACTCTTTTCACATATTTTGAACCATATGAACTTGGCCTTCTTTTGAGTTAAAGCTATCATGGAGAGGCAATGGAAGAAAACCCCCCAACAAATCTTCTGTAATAACCAGCTAAACCCAAGAAACTTCTAATGTCTGAAGGAGTTAGAGGTCTCGGCCAACTCTTAACCGCATCCGTCTTCTTAGGATCTACCTCAGTACCCTTACAAGAAACAATATGACCAAGAAAAGCGACGAACCTTAGCCAAAACTCACATTGGCTAAACTTTGCAAAGAGCCTTTGGTCCTTGAAAATTTGCAACACAATCCTCAAATGATCTATATGCTCATTCTCACTTCTTGAGTAAATCAATATATCATCAATGAACAAAATTACGAACATCTCAAGGTATTGTCTAAACACCCTATTCATCAACTCCATAAATTCCTTTGGAGCATTATCAAACCAAACGACATTACCAAAAACTCATAATGACCATACCAAGTTCTAAAAGCCATTTTCGGAATATCATCATTTTTCACCCTCAATTGGTGATAACCCGACCAAAGGTCAATCATGGAAAAGTAACTCTCTCCTTGGAGTTGGTCAAAAAAGTCATCTATCCTTGGAAGAGGATTCTTATTCTTGACAGTCACCTTATTCAATTACTGATAGTCAATACACATTTAGGGTGAACCATCTTTCTTTTTAACAAACAAAACTGGAGCACCCCATGGAGAGATACTCGGTCAGATGAAACCCGTATCCAACAAATCTTTCAATTGCTCCTTTAATTCTTTAAGTTCTATCGGAGCCATTCTCTAACGAGGAATAAAAATAGGTTGCGTGTCTGGGAGAAGGTCAATACTGAAGTCTATATCCATTTCTTGAGGAATTCCCGGTAGATCATCTGGGAACACTTCCAGATACTCACTGACAACGGGGACCGACTCAAGAGTAGGGGTTTCGGAATCCATATCCCTCACCCTAACTAGATGGTACATGCAACCCTTAGAAATCATCCTCCTAGCTTTAAGACAAGAGATAAACTGCAGAGAATTTCCCCCTTCAACTCTAGGATAGGTTCATTCGGGAACTGAAACTTGACTACACGGGTTCTACAATCAATAGAAGCATAAGTGCAACTAATCCATACCAACAATGACATAAAAATCTAGCATATAAAGCTCTACCAAATAAACAAAGGTAACTCTACGGGATAAGGAAACGGTACACTTTCTCTAGACCCTCTCAGCAATCACAGAATCGCCAACAGGAGTAGAGACAAAATAAGGATCTAACAACACATCAGGGAGCACATTAAACCTCATAGCTACATATGGCATCACAAAAGACAAGGTAGCACCGGGATCAAGTAAAGCATAAACATCAAGTTGAAAGACTTTCAACATACTGGTAACCACATCGGGAGAACCCTCTTGTTCACCACAAGTCTGAAGTGCATAGAACCCATTCTACTTGGGAGCACTAGTACCCGACCCACTTGGGCTGGATGAAATATAGGGTTAAGCCCTACGATGACTATCTCCCTAATTCTTAGCAAATGAAGGACAATTCCTTATCTTGTGGTCCATCTTACCACCTGCTAGAAATTTACCTTCATGATTTCTTCCAAAATTTGGAAAAGAAGACCCATTACCACCTACTTGAGGTTTAGGGTTAGACACCCTCTCTTTGTTGAACATAGGGGCATTAGAGGAACCTTGCCTGGAAAACCTTTGTCGATACCTAGGCCGACCATGTCCATCAGACCTAGCATGAGAGATATTACCATCACCGGTTCTAGGCCTCTTTTTCTCCTTAGACCTCTCTTTCAGTTTCTCCTCTTCAATCTGTTGGGCATGAGTCATAAGACGAGCAATATCCACGTCATGGACAAGCATATCTGTACGACACTCTTTCACTACCAATTTGGACATACCCGAAATAAACTTGCTCATCATTACCCTAGAGTCGACAACTATAGAAGGAGCATATTTCAACAATTGAGTAAACCTCAAAGCATATTCCTGCACATTCATATATCCTTGTCAAAGATTAATGAACTCAAGCACTTTCGCCTCTCTCATCTCAAGAGGGAAGAACCTATCAAGAAAAGCTGACTTAAACCTTTTCCATTCTAGGGGACCCGCATCTACCGGTCTTGCTTCCTTCCATTGGTTGATCCAAATTTGAGCAACCCCCTTAAGTTGATAGGCGGCAAATTCCACCTTTTCCACCGGAGTCACTCCCATAATAGACAAGATCTTGTAAACCTCATCAATTAACTCTTGAGGATCTTCCTCAACCTTTGAACTATAGAATTCCTGAGGATTCATCCTTGTGAAGTCCCTCACTATAGATGTCGCCATACCCATATTTGGGTTCACGGGGTTCACAACCTCCCTATTGGATTGGGCCGTCACGGCTTGAGTCAACACTTGAGAAGCTGTCCTAAACTCCACATTAGTCACTTGCTCGGCCAAATGGTCAACCGAATCTTGAGGAGCTTGAGGAGGAGATCCTTGACCAATATCTTCTCCCTCATTCCTTCTAGCAAAAACTCTTCGAGTAGTCATATCCTATAGACCATCGGATAAGGATAGGTGAAAGACCTTATAGAGTTAAAATTTATCGCACGACTTAGAGTAAAGAAAAAGGTTAAGTTTCCTAAACATCTTGTATCCTCTCATTCATAAATGTGGCGTTCTTCACACTCATGAACAAGACTCTACTTGACGTGGTTTTGAGACATTCTAGAACCATTCTAAACCTTGTTCTCTGATTACCAAATTTGTCACGACCTAGGGGTACCCCCAAGATGTAACATGGTATACAAGACCCCGAAAGGCCTCATATAAGCCACTTAGCATAGTAAAGATATTAGAAATCGGTAAAATTTAAAACATTTTCAACCATATAAAACAAAGAGGAAGTCTCACACAATTGTATCAAAACCATCTAATACAAAGATTCTTGAGACACATCCCATTATGTTCAAGACTTAAAATTAAAAGAACATAAGGAAATGGAGACTAAATCCTCGAATGCTATGAGGACTCACTAATCTTCAATCTTGCCTCTACTATGGATCCTAGCCATAGGGATAAGTGTCGGGAACATCGGACCCTACATTTGGATAAGAAATGTAGGCAAGAGTATGCGTTAGTACAAGAATGTACTAAATATGATAGCTTACATAAACATTAACATAAACATAAGAGTTAGACAACATAAGTCATAAAGCATAATCAATGCATATAGTAGATCATATCAACATATAAGGAATACTTCTTGAAGTAACCTCAAAGCCTACTTAGCCAAGACATGGGTAATCCTCCACTAGTCTTACTCATCATAAAAGGCAACCTTAATCAATCATCCAAGCTCATCACCTATCATAACATATTATTAGCTTATCCTTTATGGACATGGAGAATCACCTCCTTGCCTTCCTATAAAGGCTCATAGGTAGTCGCCGCTCGCCTTGCTTATATGGTCATGGGTACTCACCTCCATGTCCATCTTATGGGATCATGGGTACTCGCCTCCCTGCCCAACATCATATGACACGGGTACTCACCTCCACATTATTTCATAAGGAATCAAGGGTACTCACCTCCATGTCCTTTCATCATAAGACATGGGTATTCACCTCCACATCTTTATTAAGGGATTATGGGTATTCGCCTCCATGGCCAACATTAGGGAATAAGGGTAGTCACCTCTTACTCTCCTCTAAGGAATGTGGGGAATCGCCTCATACCCATTTCATCTAGAGGTCATGGGTAATCACCTCTAGCCTCATCAATTTCATAGTCTTTTAGTCTAGATTCATTTTTGGTGAGAAATCTTCTCAACCTAGAATTATTCAATGTGAGAAAGCCTTTCACATTCATACTTAAGCAATTTGTATGGGAACTATCTCTTCCACAACAATTACATCAATAATCAACAATTCATCATATATGCTTTACTCTCAAAGCAATAGATAACATAATCCTCATACATGTTTCAATCTCAAAGAAATTTGTAATGTACCTTATTCATCCTACAAGAATACATCTAACCCACAAATTCTCCTTTCATGGATCAAACCCATTTATATCAAATCCATCTTAGAAACATAAGTTAAGCATGGATGCATGTAAATTCATCCTAAAAACATGTATTCCTATCAATTCAAGCATAAACAATCATAACCCAATCATTTGGATCGACATTAATCAAGACCCACAACATTAGAAGAAAACCCTAACTCAAATTGGGGAATTTCTACTTTTCAATTGGGGAATCTTGGGGGCTCCATGGATGACAGGATTCCATAAATGATAAGTTGTCATACCTTGATATCAAAAGCCACAAATTCTTGAGGAATGGAGACTTGACCTTCATGCTAGCTTCAACTCTTTCTTCTTCTTCAAGTTATAGAGAGAGAAATATTTTGAGAGAAGAACTTTGGATTTTGGAAATAATGACTTGAATGGGTGAGTTGTGGGGTTAAAATCACTTTTATAGGGGTTCTAGGCTTGGGTAAAATGACAGAGTCTTAATTCACTTAAAACTGGAAAAGACCCAAAAACCCCTGAACTAAATCCTGCCGAACCCATCTCACGATGGGCAGCATGGCTCGTCAAGGACTTCACGCCTCGCAGTGGTGCCCGTGGTCCTTGACTAGTGGCTAGGCTTGCCACCACTCAACCTCCTAAACCCAACTGTTGTCCACGACCACTCTGACGGCCCGTAGTGGCCTTCACGAGATGTTTAGTGGCTCATAAGAGGGTCTCCATTTGGGCAGACTCTAGGGAGCTCTTCACGCCCCTCACCACGACCTGTGGTCCCCACCAAGAGGTATCATGGTCGTCGTGGGAGGTGTGCCTCCCTTAGCTAGCTACTGCTTAAGGGCCACGGGCACCACCACGAGTCATGGTGCCCTTCACGATCCCTGTGGCCTTCATGAAGGGATCCAAGGCTCAATTCTAGGTGTGTGACCTCTCACTTGGACCCTTGCTTAGACTACTAGATTTCTGAGGTGTTACCATTCATGGTGACCTTATTGAATTGCCGGTAGTAAAGACACATATGGAGTGAATCATCTTTCTTTCTAACAAACAAAACTGGAGCACCCCATGAAGAGATACTCGATCGGATGAAACCCTTATCCAACAAATCTTTCAATTGCTCCTTCAATTCTTTAAGTTCTGTCAGGGCCATTCGGTAAGGAGGGATAGAGATAGGCTGCGTATCTGGGAGAAGGTCAATACCAAAGTCTATTTCCCTTTCGGGCAGAATACCAAGTAGATCATCTGGGAATACTTCTGGAAACTCATTAACCACGGGGACCGACTCAACAGTAGGGGTTCCGGAATCCGCATCCCTCACCCTAACTAGATGGTATATGCAATCCTTAGCAATCATCTTTCTAGCTTTAAGACAAGAGACAAACTGACCCTTAGGCAGAGTATTTCCCCCTTTCCATTCTAGGACAGGTCCATTCGGAAACTGAAACTTGACTACACGAGTTCTACAACCAATAGAGGCATAACATGAGTGCAGCCAATCCATACCAAGGATAAAATCAAAATCTAGAATATCAAGCTCTACTAAGTCAACAAGAGTAACTCTATGGGATAAGGAGACGAGACATTTTCTATAGACCCTCTTAGCCACAATAGAATCACCAACAGGGTTAGAGACTATAAAAGGATCTAACGACACATCCGGAAGAACATCAAACCTCATAGCCACATATGGCGTCACAAAAGACAAGGTAGCACCGGGATCAAGTAAAGAATAGAAATAAAGTTGAAAGACTTTCAACATAGCGTTAGCCACATCGGGAGAACCCTCTTGCTCACAACCAGCCTGAAGTGCATATAATCTGTTTTGCTTGGGAGCATTTGGACCTGAACCACATGGACGGGATGGAATATTAGGTTGAGCCCTTCGGCAATTATCTCCCTCATTCTTAGCAACTGAAGGACAATCTCTTATCTTGTGGTCCATCTTTCCACAACCAAAACAAGCATTGGAACCCACTAGACATTTACCCTCACGCTTTCTTCTACATTTAGCATAAGTAGGCAATAAGGACCCACTACCATTTCCTCCTTGAGGCTTAGGATTAGGCACCCACTCTTTGTTGAACCTAGTAGGAGCATTGGAGGAACCTTGGCTAGAAAACCTTTGTCGAAATCTAGGACGACCATGTCCATCAAACCTTGCATGAGAGAAATTACCATCACCGGTTTTAGCCCTTTTTGCCTCTCTAGACTTTTCCTTATGTTTCTCCTCTTTGATCTGATGAGCATGAACAATTAGACGAGAATTTTCCATGTCATTAACAAGCATGGCGGTAGGAAACTCTTTAACCACCAGTTTGGACACATAAAAAACAAACTTACTCATCTTTGCCCAAGGATCGGCAACCATTGTGGGAGCATATCGAGACAATTGTGTGAACTTCAAAGCATATTCCTTCACACTCATACTTCCTTGATGAAGGTTGATGAACTCAAGCACCTTTTCCTCCCTCATCTCAAGAGGAAAGAACCTATCAAGGAAAGGAACCTTAAACATTTCCCAATCAACAGGACCCGCATCTCCCGATCTCTCTTCTTTCCATTGGTTAACCAAATTTGTGCAACACCCTTAAGTGGATAAGCGGCCAACTCCACCTTTTCCACCGGCGTCACTCCCATGATCATCAACACCTTGTAAACCTCATCAATGAACTCTTGAAGATCTTCTTCAACCTTAGAACCAAGAAACTCCAGAGGATTAATTCTAGTGAAATCCCTTACTCTAGAGCCGCCGTACCCACATTTGGGTTCACGGGAACCGCAACCTCTCTATTGGCTTGGGCCATCATGGCTAGAGCCAATACCTGAAAAGCAGCCCTAAACTCCACATTAGTCACTTGTTCGACCAAAGGGTCGACCGAAACTTGAGGATCTTGGCGAGGAGCTTCTTGTTCCGCATTCTCCCTCACATTCCTTCTAGCATAAGCTCTTCGATTAGCCATATCCTGTAGAGCATCGAATAATGATTAGGAGAGACCTTAAACTGTTAAAATCTATCGCACAACTTTAGAGTAATGAGAGAAGTGGAGTTTCCTAAACATCTTGTAGCCTCTCACTCATAAATGTGGAACGATTCACAGTCATTAACAAGACTCTACTTGACGTGGCTTATGAGACATCCTAGGACCATTCTAACCCCCTAGATGTAATATGGCGTATAGGACCCCGAGAGACCCCATACAAGCCACTTAGCATTCATAACATAAGACATAGAATGAAGAGATAAAGGAAATACGTTTCAAGTCCCAATTTTTTATTTATAAAAGTAAAGTGGAAGTCTAAACACTTCGTCTCAATAGCCATCTAGTAAAATAGAATGAAATTGGGCCTAGCCCATACATCATGTTCAAAACAGAAAATAAGAAAGAAGACTGAAAAAATGAAAATTCATCGTTGATGCATGAGAACTCACCAAAGCTCGGAAACTCTCAAGTCAACCTCTAGCCACGAAATTGACAACCATGACTGATGGATCCTACATTTGGGGAAATGTAGAAAAGAGTATGCGTTAGTACAAAATAATATACCAAGTATGATAGCCATGCATATAAACATTTAAAAACATGCTAAAATAGGACATTTTTGTAACACCTCGGATTCGAGAAAGGGCAACATAGCATGTTTTTAGGATTTTCTGGTACCATCCGACAGAGACCAACCACGGCCGTGAACTGAGCCACGGACCGTAGGTCTGGTTCGTGGATTGGCCACCTAAATGAGTCAAGAGAAACATAAACCACGGCCTGGACCAATGGACCGTCGTTGGGTCCACGATCAGTGGAGGAGGTCCATCGATCAGTGGCCTCAAATCTAGTTTCTTATGCCGAATGATAGACCAACAGCATGGACCATCGGTCAAGGTCCGTAGGTCGTTGGTCGGCAGTTATTTTTAGGGAAAGTTGGGTCTTTTCATAATTAGTCTAGCCTAATACTATGTCGGTTTACCCTTCACCAAAACCACCATATAAGTGTTTTTACTCTAAAATTTGCCTATTGAATGTCATTCTCTCAAATTCACCGAAAGAAGAACAAGTCTTCCTCCTAAATATTTCTCTCTCTAGAAAACATGAAGAAGAAGGGTCCCAGATAGGGTTTTGCAAGTCAACAATTCCTCCATTGAAGTTATGCAATTGGCATTGAGGTATGATAGTTTTCATCCATGGATTCCTTCAATTCATGGAGTTCCCAAATTCTCCTATTTTCAAAGCTAAAATTCCCCAATTGAGTTAGGGTTTTCTTCTATGTTGTGGGTTCTCCTAATTGTTGATCTAATTGATTGATTTATGATCTATGATGCATGAATTGAGTTAATCTCATGTTCTTATGATGATTCCCCATGAATCCATGTAATTCCCATGATTTCCAATTATGAGCATATAATATGGGTCTTGGATTATGAAAGATGATTATATGAAATCAAGCATGAATTGATAGAATTACATGAATTTATGATGAATTTCTATGAACCTAGAACCCATGTCTTCTAGATGTTGATGATTGAAAGTGGGTTCTGAACCTTGAAAGATGAATTATAGATTTATAGAATTATGCATCTTAAGAACCCACTTTCAATCATCAACATCTAGAAAACATGGGTTAGTTAGCCATGGGTTCATAGAATATTCATCATAAATTCATGTAATGCAAGACCCACATTATTTGCTCATAATTGGAAAACATGGGAATTACATGGGTTCATGGGAAATCATCATAAAATCTTGAGATTAACTCAATTCATGCATCATATATCATAAATCAATCAATTAGATCAACAATTAGAATAACACATAGCATATAAGAAAACCCTAACTCAATAGGGGAATTCTAGCTTTGAAAATAAAAAAAATTGGGAACTCCATGAATGGAAGGAATCTATGGATGAATACTATCATATCTCAATGCCAATTGTTTAACTTCAATGGAGGAATTGGAGAATTGACTTGCAAACCCTAGCTTGGACCCTTCTTCTTCAAGTTTTCTAGAGAGAGAATTATTTGGGAGGAAGATCATTCTTCTTTTGTAAATTTGAGAGAATGATTTTTTATTGGAAAATTTTAGAGTTACAACACTTATATAGGGGCTTTGGTGAAGGGTAAAATGACGTAGTATTAGGCTAGACTAATTAGGAAAAGACCCAACTGCTCCTAGAAAATAATTGTCGACCCCAAACGACGCCCAAACCGACGGACCGTAGTCTGACCAATGGTCCGTCATGCACGTCTGTCATTGGGCATCAGAAACTAGGATTTGGGGCCCTAAACTACGGAACCTTAATCACGGACCGTGGACCCAACAATGGTTCGTTGGTCCAGGCCGTGGTTCTAGGTTTTTTTAGCAACCTTGGGTGACCATTCACGGACCAAACCTATGGTCCATGGCTCAGTTCATGGGTCGTGGTTGGCCTCCGTCGGATGGCACCAGAAAATCCTGAAAACTTGCTATGTTGCCCTTTCTCGAATCCGAGGTGTTACACCATTAACCCAGGCTATGCTGTTCAAGATGGGCCATCTGGTCCAATCTGCATATGTACGTGCCTCCTAGGTAAAGGCTGTTGTTCCTGGCATGATTGAGAGAGCCATTGCTGATGCCTTCGCTCCTTGAGTTGAGAGAGCACCGGGAGATGATCACCGCACATGGCTTAGCATTAGATGCCCTCACGGTGAGAGTGGAGGCATGTGAGCAGAGTGGGCGCCAATCTGATGATGTGACGGCTTTGAGAGCCGATGTTTCTAGCCTGAGACGTGACGTGGATCAGCTTAAATCCATGGATTTGTCTATATTTTTCAGCAAGATGGACCTTCCTGAGGTCCTGCGTCCAGAGTTGCTAGCCATTTCTGAGATCCTTCTGGTTACTACGACTGAAGATGTTGTTGTGGCTGATGAGGATGCCGAGTCTGATGCTCTCGAGACTGATAAAGACAAGCTTGGTACACGAGATGCAGCAGTATATGATGACCTGGAGGACCTAGAGGGCGCGATGGTGTAGACAACTATGGAGGCCTCTCTTCGGGATACATCGACGGTGTGCTCTAGTAGAGTGAAGAATGGAGCTGAGCGGGGCACTGATTGCCAGATTGAGAGAGTCCCGATGTATAGAGGTTACCTCAAGCTTAGCCTGATAGGGGGATCTTGACTCTCTTTTGTTTTATTTTGAGATTATTCATTTCTTTTACATTGAGGACAATTGTTAGTTTTGTTTGGCGGGGTGAGGTATCTTCATACCTGCCCTTTTGGGTTGTTTTTGTGATTGTTTGATATTTGGTAGTCAGTTATGCTTACTTTGTGTGATTATGGATTTTTGGTTTTTAATGTGAATGTTGGTTGGTTTTTTATCCAAATTTAAAATTCCACCTCTTGTTGTTTGTGAATATGGCTGTTCTCTTGCATATTTGAGTATCAGTTGTGATTAATACCGATGACTTGAATAGTGCTCTTGATTGAACGATATGTTTGTGCAATTCCAATGAGGCAAATTTGAGTTGCATAAGTCATGTGTGAACTTTTAGCATCTCATTATGACTGGCCGATTGTTGAAATGAATCTTGTGATGATCGTTGCACGCGAGCTAAAATTGTAGAATCCTGATTGATGATTGTGTTGAATGCCATGTGTGGTGAGACTGTCTTGAAACATGTGCTTGGTAATACCTAGAACTTGCCCGTTAGTCCAATCGACTAATGTAGGCGAATAATAGAAATTATCTTAGGCAAAAATTTTGGAGAGTGAAACAAATTGCTAGTATACCTCTTTGTGACCACCTTGTGAGAGTGTAAACTTAGCTTGGCACTGTTTGAGCCTAACCTTTTCTTTGGATTAAACATGAATTCTTTTGATCTCATCTTCCCATCACCTAAAACCTTCATGAAGCATTGGTCCGTTTGAACAACCAACTTAGGCCAAAAGCCTAAGTTGGGGCTGTGGTGAAAAAAGAGGAAAGTCACGAAGTTTGTGAAAATTTTCCCTTATGGATTGTGTTGAAAAATATGGAACCCGTCCATATAAAAAGAAAGAGAGAATAAAAGCAAAAGAAGAAAAAGATTGAAAATGAAAGAGAATGTTGCAATAAAGTTTGTGCAATGGAAAAAAGAAATGGAGTATCCAATGAATCATGCTTAAAAGAAGATAGGGCGGATTGTGAAAATTAAAAAGAGTGAAAGAAGAGGAGAAAAAGTTAAATGCAGGCCATGCTTCATGAAAGTAGAAGTCACCAAGACAAAATGATCATACCTTTACCCTCAGCCCGTTATAAGCCTTGAAAGACCTTTGTGATCTTGATTGAGCTTAATATCATGTTGATTAAAAAATACGGGCAAGCCTATGGGCAAAATCATGCATGTGTTTATCTTTGAGAGTGTGACATTTTTTTTTTGATTCCTTAATTCTGAAAATGTTGATGAGCTTTGTGTGAGCATGGAATCATTCTTGATGTGAGGGCATTCAAATACTTTTATTGAGCTTGAATTTGCATTTGAAGCAAGCTTTGTGAGCATGAGTTCTATTTGATGATGGCTAGTCACAATTTGAAACTTATAGTGCACAGTTGAAAAATGCATGGGTAGATTAAACCTCTACTTCATTCATGTTGAGTCTTGAGTAGCACTATTTGTAGACATCTCTGTTGAACTGATTGATCTTGTGTTTTACTTACGGACAAGGTTTAAGTTTGGGGTGTTGATGAGTTGAGGATTTCGACTCATTTAGGGCTTACTATTCAGAGTTTTAGTGTCCTCAATACCTATTTTATGCTCTAAACTGATGTTTAAATGCTAACTTGTAGCAATGAAGGCAAAAGAGTAAGGTAAGGAACCGGGCAAAAATGAGCGAAAAAGCTAAAGAGAAGCAAGGCGGATGCTCGCCAAAAGTTCCAGGAGGCCAGCCCATGGAAAAAGGAAACTCGGCGATAGAAAGCAAAATTCTGTGAATCGCCAACTGGATTGGCGATGGAAGTTCTGATCGCCTAAAGTCACAAAAGGGAAGTGTGGAAAAGCGAAGCCAAGAAGGCGATGGAAAGAAGCACTCGACGAGTCACCGACTGGGTCGAAGCTCGACTTACTCCGCCGTGTGGCTCCGAAACATAAAATCTAGAAGAGTATAAATGCGATTTTAAAAAGAGAGTTAGGGAGTTCTGATGTTTTGGGTAGTTCCCACATTGGTTTTTGATCCCTAACACTGTTCTTTAAGTTTTTGAGTAGATATTTAGGGTTTATTTGATTTTGAATTCAATTCAAGCATTTTGTAGACTGTTACTCGGGCTGAAGGAAAACATAGTTGGTAATTATTTCTTGCTCTTTGATATGTGTGGCTAAACCCCCATTCTTGGGGGTGTGATTATGTGATTGAATGCTTCAATTAGCTTATGGGTGTTAGTATTTACTGATTTTAGTGTTGGTTTAAAGTGGGTTCAATTAGTAGTTGAGTTTTAATCGATGAATTGTAGCTGCAAATACAATTCTAGCCTAGTATTCTAAGCTTGCTTGAGAAAGAGGTTTTAGAGTTAAAACTACTAATTGATGATTTTAGTGATCGGGTTATTGTAGACTTAGCTTGAGAAAGTGGGTCTAAATTCAATCTTACCGATCTAGCTTGAAAGAGTAGATTAATTGATGTATTGGGCTGTTTATAATTGTTATGCTTGTCGAGGTTCGAGAGAACTTGCTTGATTCTTAATAGTTGATTGAGAAATAACTATTACACACAAAGCCTAGCCTACCCACTAAGATTCAACGATTTTTAGTAAGTAATAATCACCCATATAGAGAAATTGACGTTCAATCGATCACACTTCCACGGATCCCTCTCTACTTGATTACCCCCGTGTGTTCGTAGTTGTTAATTGTTCACTCTAATCCCCCCAATCGACATTAATTGTCAAACCCCATCCATTTACTTTAATTGTTTCCAAAATGTCTACTTCTACAAATGATTAGAGCACTATTTCACTTTGTAATTGAATCTTTACCGTATCACTCCCTATGGGATCGACCCCAACTCTTCGTTGGATTTATACTTGATTGCAACCGCCTACACTTAGAATCAGATGAAGTGTAGTTGAGCGTTATCAGACAACCAAGAAAATGTAAGAAATCCCCAAGCCTCCAATCATGGCGCAAAAACAATCATTCATGAAGCTTCTCTATGCGACTCTACTTAACCCATTACTGACAATCTAGCAACAACCATATTGGTTCCACATATTCTGGCGGAAAGCTTTCAAATTACATTATGCTGCACTTGTCACAAAATAACGTGTTCTTTTCAAGAAAAGAATATGAAGTTCCTCAATAGCACTTGAGGAACTTTTTATCCATTCGCAGTTCTCCGAGGTAACCCAACTACTATTTTCCTTCTCAGTGACCAGCAAAGCGCAATTCTGTATAAACTCGCTCACAAGGAACTCTATTACGACCTGAGATGATTTGATAAAGTGTTCTCTAAAAAAGTTTTTCCAACCAAACATGACAACTAAGTAGGTGGATAACATATTGAAATTTAAGTAGAAGCCAATGAAATCTTTACGAGAAATGTGGGAAAGATATAAGGTATGCTGGTGACGTGTCCATAACATAGTGTACCAGGTCAAATGTTGTTGCGAATATTTTACATTTTTCTAGATGATAATGTGAAGGCTAATGTTGATGCTTCAGCAGATGTAGTATTTTTGAGTAAATCATTTCCTGAAGCTCAAGTCCTACAAGACATGTTGGCTCAAAATTTTAGCTGGATGACTAGAGACACGCCAATTACTCTCGTGGTACATTCAGTAGGACTTGATCCTAGAAACACCATGGATGAAAACATTGAAACTCTAATGATTCAAATGAGCCTATTGACCAAGAAGATTGATGACTCAAGAATAAAGCAAGTTCACTAACGAGTCGAGAATTTAGACTCATTTAGGGCTTGTTATCTAGTGAATTAGTGTCCTCAATGCCAATTTGGTGTTCATAACTGATGTTAAATTATTTTTGTGCAGCCATGAAGGCTTAAGAATGAGGCAATGACATTACATTGCGAAAAAAAGCAAAAAAGTTGGAAAAGTTGAAGAAAAGTAAGGCTGGAGCTCGCAAAAGTCACTCTGCGACTCGCCGAGTGAGCGTTTAGCTCGCCAAAATAGCCAGTGAATTTGGCTCATGAACAAAGCAAACACGGCGAACTCAAGTGCCAAATGGCACATCGCAGAATGCAACGGCGAGCTCGACCCGGATCGCCTAAATTAACAGAACAACTAGAGAAGGAAATCAAGTCCAATTAGCAAGAAATGATCCAATCGGCAAGTTGCCGAAGTTATTTGGTGACGTCCATCGGGTTTGACAACTAAGACGTCATGAATTCAAAAGCTGAAGAAGAAGTTGGCGATAAGGCCTGTCTATCAGCGCATCACCGAGTCATTCGGTGGACCTGACTAATATCACCGTCTTGGTCTCTAGATGAAATTTTGGGAAGTTTTTGGAAATATATAAATTGGTTTTTGAAGAGAGAGAAAAGGGACTTTAGCTGGATTTTTACATTACAAGATATTTTTCTAGTTGAAACTTCTATTCTATTGATGTTTTCGAGCAACGATATTGAGGTTTGAAGGTTTAAGTCTTAGTTTTCGACATTGAGTATTGGAGATTTTGGTGTCATGATGGAACATCTATTTGGTAAATTTTACTTACTTTTTATTTTGTTTGTCTAAACCACCTTAGGGGTGTGAATATGTAATCGAATACACAAATTAGCTTGTGAGTTTTGTTAATTGATAGATTTAATGTTGTTTTTAAATGAGTTAAGTTATTTACTCATGTTTTCATTTATGAATTGAAGTTGAAAATTCAGTTCTACCTTTAACTCTCTAAGCTTTCTCGTGAAAGATGCTTAGGGTGGAGTAAATAATTGATTGTTGTATTGCCTCTTGTCTTTACGATCCAGCTTGATAAAGTGGGTTAAATTAAGGAAGTGGGTTGCTTCGCATCGTAAGCTTTTTGAGGTTCGAAAGAACTTGCTTGAAACATAATAGCTGATTCAAAAAGGGTTGATATAGTTACAATCCATCCTACCCATTAAGATTCAATGACTTTAAGAAATTAGTCATTACCCATTAAGAGAAATTAATATTTGATTGCACACATACTCCTAAGGTCTCCTCTCTACTTGTTCAGAACTCGCGTTAATTTTTTTAATTAACAATACGTTACTAAGTCCTCTTAATAAAACTTATTGATTTACATTATGTTACATTTTGTTTATTTCCATTCTACAAGAAGTTAGAACACTTTCGTACTTCGTATTTGAATTCTCTTCCATACCATTCCTCGTGGGATTGACCCCAACTGATCGTTGGCTTTATACTTGTTGATGACCACCTACACTATGAATCATAAGAGGTGTAGTTGAGTGTTATCATTCACATAGTGGATACAACAAATGGAGGTCTATACACTACATGCATTAATCAGCCATATGATTTCTCATGGAGTGGGAAACATGATTCTCAAAATTACTTGGAAGATGTGAGTTAGTGAAAAACTACATTGGGCAAAGACAAGAGGACATCAGTGTGGCCAACAGAACCAACAAATGCAATATAAACCTATAAAACCATAGCTTCAATACAAAATAATACAGGGGTTCCATGACCGCATTATCAAATTGTACCATATCAGAGGAAAGTGGGCTATAATCAGCATCCACAACAAGAGATTGTCAAGAAGGATGGCGGTGAGATGACAGACATAAGGGGTATGTTGCAGGAAATACAGGGTATGACTAGAAACTTGGAACAAAAATAGTTGCTCATGATTCAGCTATTAAGGGCATTGAAACCCAGTTAGGAGAATTATCCATGATGTTAAATGAGTGAGTAAAAGGGGCACTACAAATTTGCCCATGTGAATCCAAAAGATTTGGGGCCTAAGAAGATGATGGTTGTAAGTATTTCAAATGGAGGGGATCTAGACAAGAAATGAGAGAATGCTTAGACATAGATTAATTACAATAGGTTGGGCTTTGGTAGACCAAGATTGACTTCTATTCTTTTGCAACTTGCTATCAAACTGTGAAACATCCCTATGGAGACTTAGATGATGCACTTGTTCAAATGGGGTAATTTGTGTTTCCTATAGACTCGATCATTCTTGTCTGCCAATTTGATGAGGAGATCCCAATAATTTTAGGAATGCCATTCGTAGCCACAAAAAAAGACTTATTGATTATGAGGATGGTGAACTGAAGATGAGACTGAATGAGGAAAAAACTCACGTTTAATGTGTATAAGTTTATGAGACGACCGAGTGAGTTTTCTAACTGTTCAATGGTGTAGGCTGTAGATGTAATGTAGTTGGATATGGAGAGAACTCTAATTTGAGTGATCCGGTGGAAGCATGCTTGTTAAACGTGGAAGAATATAATGTTGAAAATGTGGTAGAAGGGCTCTTATTGAAACCACTATCAAGAAACCTCATGTATGTTTTCTTAGGACCTAACTCGATGTTACCTGTTATTATTTCTTCACGATTGTAAAATATTTAGGTAGAAAAATTAGTATAGGTACCACTAGATTGCAAAAGAGCCATAGGTCATACAACACTAAATATAAACGGTATTACTCCCACTCTACATGCATAAGATCCTAATGGAAAAAGGATACTGATGAGTCTGAGATTTTGACAAATTTGGGGCCTTTTTGTTGAATAAATAGTGTCCTCGATGATAATTTTTTGTCTTTATCCAATGATATTTTTATATTTTTCAACTCTGAAGGCCAAAGAACAAAGCAAGGATGAAATCACACAAAAGAGGCCAAAATGTTGAATTATTGTGAAATGCCCAAGCTGAAGATAGCCAAAGAGAGTGGGAAAATAGCCAATTTTACCCGAACAACATCAAAACTGAGAGTGTTCGGTGATAAAATATCAAGGTGAGGCGGCAAAGAAGGAAGACATTGGTGATCTTGCAAATGTGAAAAAGCGAGCACAATTTCATCGCCGAAAGTGACACACTGTTGAGTTACAATGAGGGCTAAACTAGGCGAAGAAGGCAGTAATCGGCAATTCATTGGATGTGAAAGACTGACACCATCAATTTCGCTAACTGAGGTTCAGACCCCTTAAGATTGAAGCCAAGAAAGGGCGAGCTAACAAATATATAATGGGGATTCACCGATCGTGCTAGGCGAGCCGGAGTATTGTCGCTAATTAGGTCGTGCATGGAATTTCAAACTAACTTTTGGGGAAATTTTAAATAGCCCTAAGGAGAGAGAAATTATATCTTTTATGCATTCTAACGTTTTCATAGTGAGAAATAGACTTTATTCGACTTTTCTCTTAGTTTTTAGGTTTTAAACAATCTTGTAATTCACAATTGAGGGTTCAATTCAATGTGGGTGTTAAAGATTATTGTTAATTAGCAACTTCTTAATGCATGAAAACATATTTGGTACAATTTCTTTTCCATTTATGATGGTTGGCTAAAACCCCAATTTTAGGGGTGTCATGGAGTTGGTTGTTGATTTAATTTACTTTATCTCGTGTCTTGCTCTGTTTTTCTTCTATTTATTCATCGATTCGTGATATTTAGCATAGGGTTAATTTATGGGTGAAGTTTGCAAATTTAATCCTATCTTAGATCCTTAATTGTTGCTGCTCAGAGATTAATTGAAGTGGGTAATAGCTTAATACTTGCAAATTGGATTTGATTATTGTAGTTCACTCAAAAGAGAAATTGTAGTTTCGATTCTAATTGTAAAATCTACTCGAAAGACAGATTATAGTAAGATATTGATTTTAATTGTATTTACATGGATGTGACTAAAAAGAGATTCTATAATATGATGCATTGAGATCGAAAGAAGATTTGTGTCGTTGATGATTACCTACCCTATCCATTCTTATTTAGCATTACTTATTAAGCACTTGTACCCTTATTTGATATAGATACCAACTCCCACACCCCTAGATTGTCGTTTACTTGTTTGAATCCCTTTTTTTAGTTGAATTGTGATAATTGATTCCAAAACCATTTTCTTAAATATGGTGGAATCATCCACTCATTTGTCTTAATTGCAACAATGAATTGGTTTGCATCTGAATTTCCTAATTGAATTCTTATAATTATAGTACTTCTTGTGGGATTTGACCCCGACTCTCTTGTTGGGTATTTTTATTTCTAGCGACGACTTTTTCGTCTAATTGTCTTCATGAGTAATTTGAGCATTATCAAAAATTACGCCGTTGCCGGGGAGTGGTGGCTAAGAATTCTGTTTGTGAAGTTAATTTGTGAACTTGTTTATTTGTAGTAGAATACATTTACTCAAGGTGTTGTTGTTATGCACCATTTGCAGGTGGAAAGATGAGTGTAGATGGTAGTGACAATGTTAGTCACTATGGGCAAATCAGTAATATTGGAGATACGGATGGAATAAATCTCAATGTCATCAAGAGTTTTAGAGAAATTTCGTACCACCCTCCTCCGAGGAATGTTACATTTACCGAACACAAGAGAATATTGTTGCTGCTCTAAATAAGAGGGATGTTTGGAGGACTTGCCCATGAAGATCCCCATGACCGTTTCTGAAAGTTTATAAATATTTATCGTTCTTTCACTGTTGAAAGCATTATCCAGAGCCCATACGGTTAGGGTTGTTTCCTTTCTCCTTAATGGGAGAAATAACAAAGTGGTTGTCTGATCTACCACAAGATTTCATAACTTCATGGGAGGAACTAACAAAAGCGTTCCTTGAAAGATTTTTCCCTCCTTCAAAATGGTGAACGAATTCATGAAACATGACATCATTTTCAAAGGCTAATGCTACAGTGTCAAAATAATGACATTCCAAATAGGTTATTGTTGCAATATATTTATCAAAGCCTTGACACCGTGAATAAAAGGTTGGCTGACCAAATCATTCAATGGGGAATAGTGTGGAAACAATTTGCCAAGGCTTCAAGGATACTCAATGAAATTACAAAAAAATTAACCGAGCTTGGTGCACTATTGAAGATCAAGTGTCTCTTCCACCGTTGGGTATAACCAAAGACCAAGAAAAGAAGAACAAAGAATGTGATGAGAACATACTATGATGATGGTTCAACTTGACGTGGTTTCAAAACATGTTATGGGAGATGCTGCTAAATTTGTAAATATGTTTGCTATGAGTCTAGGGCTGAGTTATGGGAATGCTAAGTTGTGGAGCACATATAATCAGGATATTCAATCAAGAAGCAGCCGAACGCTGGGTTTCCTTTTAAGCTATCCAAGGCTTAACATATATCAAGGTTGGAACGAAAGTAATGATGGTAGTTGGGAAGATGTTGATTGGTATGGCAAATGTGAAACTTTGGAAGGAAGTGAATGTGATAGAGGAAAATATTTCACTTCACGACTTAGCCAAAACAAACAGACAACAAATCAGCCCGAAAAATTCTTAGACCAATGAGCTGCTAGCAAAGATTCTTGATAAGGTGGGTGTGTCTAATATGATATTGCATGAGATGAGGAGTGATTTCTCATCACTGAAAAAAAAGATCACTTCCCATTCATCACCAATTAAGCAACTTGACGAGAAAATGGGCCAACTCGTCGCTATTGTGCATTCAATTTTGAAAGAAGCATTTTGTCATCATGTGACTGCCTATTCAAAGACTGGTACCCAAGTGTCGGCCATAGTAACTAGGAGTGGCAAGGTGTTGTATAATGAACCATTGATTGAGAAACTTAGTGCAAAGAAGGTGGCTGCCAATCATGAGCCATCCAAATATGGGGATGAACCATCAATGGATGATGTTGAAAATGATCCAAAATCAAATTATCGAGATGGTAATGTGATGGCTCCAAATGCTCAAATCCCAATCAAAATAACTTCTCTTTTTCTTTAATGATTGAGGAAGAAAGAAAATAGCACAAAGTTTCAAAAGTTCTTGGGGTACTCAAACAATTGTCAGTAAATATCCCTTTGGTTGATGTGTTGCTTGAAATGCCTGATTATGCTATGTTTATGAAAGAGCTAGTCACAAAGAAGCAATTTATAGAATGTGAAACTATTGAACTCCCTCATACTTGTAGTGCCATCATGACTAACAATCCAATCGTAAAGAAGAATGATCCGGAGGCCTTCAACATACCATGCACTATTGGAACACATCAATTTTCCAAGGGTCTATGTGACCTTAGGGAAAGCATCAATTTAATGCCTTTGAAGGTGTTCAAAAAACTTGGGCACATGAAACCAAAGCCTACTAATATGAGATTATTGATGGCAGACCGATCAATGAAATGGTCAATAGGGGTTGTGTATGATGGCCAAGTAAAGGTAGATAAGTTTGTATTTTCAGTTGATTTTGTGGTGTTGGATTGTTAAATCGATCTTGATGTCCCCATTACACTTGGTAAGCTATTCTTTTCTATCGGAAAAGCTCTTGTTGATGTCTAGGGGGGGAGAGTTGAAATTCTGGGTAAATGAAGAAGAATTAAACTTCAACATTTGCAAGTCCATGAAGTACCCAAGTAAAATGCATGTAGTATCTTACCTATACCAAATTGATGAAGCCGTTGAAAGTATCGGTGAAGCGATTTATATTGGAGAATTACTTGTTGCGTTATTGATTGATTATGATGATGAAGAGACAAGTGATTAAGATGAGGTGGTTTCTGCCCTTGTTTGTGTGGGGTCTTTCACATGTAATCCAAACAAGCTAGAGATTGATTTGTCCAATCGAGAAGCTCCACCAGCATAGCCATCTATAATAAAACCATCAAAATTGGAGTTGAAAGTTATTCCTCCACATCTTCGATATATCTTCTTGGGGAAGAAAATACATTGCTGATAATAATTGCAAATTACATAGAAGAATAAAAAATGGATGCATTGAGTAGATTTGGGAAGAAACATATTAGAGCTTTGGGTTGGTCTACTGCAGATATAGTGGGAATCTCTTAGGGTGTCTGTACTCATAAAATTCATTTAACCGAGAGTTTGTTAGCCAAGCATAGAGCACCATCAGAGGTTAAATCCTCTAATGCAAGAAGTGGTAAAAATAAATCATAAAGTGGCTAGATGCGGGTGTGATCTTTCCTATGGCAGACAACCAATGGGTTACACCAGTTCAGTGTGTCCCTAAAAAAGGAGGCATGACAGTATTCCCAAATGAGAAGAATGAGCTTGTGGCAACTAGGCCAGTGTTCGAGTGAAGAGTGTGCATGGATCATCGAAACCTAAATTCATGGACTGAGAAAGACCATTTCTCTATGCCCTTCATTCACCAAATTCTTGATCGTATTGTAGGAAAAGGGTGGTATTACTTCTTATATGGTTATTCGAGCTACATTCAAATATTTTAAGCACCGAAAGATCAAGGAAAGACCACATTTACCAGGCCTTTATGGGTCATTTGCTTTCAAGTGGATGCCCTTTGGGTTGTGTAATGCACCGGCCACATTTCTGTCACGACCCAGGGGTACCCCCTAGATGTAACAAGGCGTATAAGACCCCGAGAGGACTCATACAAGCCACTTAGCATATCCAAACATAAAGTAATATAAATGAGCGGGAATTAAAACTTTTCAATACAATCAAAGTCTTTTATAAAAATGAGCGAAAGTCTAATACCATAGTCTCAAACCATCTAAAACAACATGAATAAAGTCTTGGGACGCAACCCATACAATAGTCCAAGACATAAAAGAAAACATGATAGAAAAGGGTGATCACATCCTCGAACACAATGAGGACCCACCAAGTCTTCACTTCCTTGATCAAAAAGAGAGCTAGCCACGAGTGTGAGAATCTATGTCGCCGGATCCTACATTTGATAAGAATGTAGGCAAAGCATGCGTTAGTACAATTAAGTACTAAATATGATAGCTAGCATAAACAACATAAAAATCATGGTTAGACAATATAAACCATAAGCATAATCATGCACATACATCAATATTATAATAAGAAAAGAATACTTCTCAAGTAACCTTACTCATCCTTAGTCAAGACTTTGGTCATCACCTCTTAGTTAACTTACCTTATGGAAGGTACCTCAAGAAACCATCCAAGATATTCATTCTCTATGAGATAGTTCACATAGTTTATATTTACTTTTAAAGACATGGGGATTTGCCTCTTTGCCTAACTTACAAAGGCTAATGGGTATTCGCCTCTTGCCTTACTTACTTTTAGATTGCGGGTATTCGCCTCCACTACCTCATCTTATGACACGGGTACTCGCCTCTACATCATTTCATAAGGAGCATGGGTACTCGCTTCCTCGTCCATTTATCATAGTGAGAACACGGGGACTCACCTCTTGTTAAATTCTAAGGAATACGGGAATCACCTCATATCCTTACATATGGAGGTAAAGGGTAATAGCCTCTAGCCTCATCAATTACATAACTTTTTAGTCTAGATTCATTTTAGTTGAGCAATCCTTTCAAAACTAGAAACATTCATGTGAGTAAGCCTTTCACATTCATACATTCATAATTAGGCAATTTATGCGGGAAGTATCCCTTCCTCAACAATAACATCAATTACCAGCAATTCACATTATAAGCTTTATTCTCAAAGCCCAAGATCTCATGATCATCATCTAAGCTTCATTCATAAGCAATTCTAATCACAATTCATCAATTCTATGAGGACAAACCTAAACCCATAAAGTTTCCCTTCATGGCATCAACCCACATATATCAATTCAAGGGTATAATCATGGAATAGGCAAGGATACATGTAATTTCACTCTAATAACATGTAATTATACAAATTCTATCATAAACAGTCACAATCCACTCAATTGAATCCATAATCAACATAACCCACAACAACTGAAGAAACCCTAGCTAGAATGGGGAATTCTTCATCAAATTGGGTGAATTCTAGGGGACTCCATGTAAGGAAGATATCCATGGATGAAGAGCTATAATACCTTGATCACTAAGCCCTCAGAAGCTTGAAAATTGGAGACTTGATCCTGACCTAGCTTCCTCTTCTTCCTTCTTCTTCCAACTACTATAGATAGAATATTTGAGAGGAGTTTTGGGTTTTCTTTTGGGATTTGAGAGAATGAACTAAATGGGTCTAATTAGGGTTAAAAATGCTTTTATAGGTGGTATAGACTTAGGTAAAATGACACCACATTGATTTAATTAAAACCGGGAAAGACCCTTAAGTCCTCACTTAACCGTCCCACAGACCCCACACACGAGACCCCACCGACGGACCGTGGATGGACCTACAATCCATCCTGGTGAACCGTGGTCTGTGGTCTGGGACTTGATTTTCAGGTCCTTTACCCACGACTCCCTACCGACGGACCGTGTACCTATCCACGTGGCGTGGGTCCTGGTCTCGTGGTTCTCTGCCTCAGGTAGCCTCCAGGGTGCTCACCAATGGGACTCACCCACATGGCATGGGTCCAACCACGGGGCGTGGTTTGCCCTCGTGGGTGACACCTGGGGGTTCTGAAAAATGGTTAGCTTTTTCGTCTTTCGGGTATGGGGTGTTACATTATCTCCCCCTTGGGAATGTTGGTCCTCGAATGAGATTTCAAGCACGTTTCTAAATGAAAAGACTAAAGACTAGCAACCCATCATGAGTGCAACACATCCAAATGCACACAACTAAGGAGGAAACTTCAACTCCGAGCCAACTCTATTCGATGCACCTTAAGGAAGTAGGAACTACATCTAACAACCCAATATGCATGAAATTTTCAGATTTCTCATATTCAAGGAGGAACTACCTTCTCCAATCTAAATCATGCTCAACACAATCTCATGGAGCTCATATGCAATTAAATCTCAAAAAGCATATCTAAAACATGTTCAACAGCTCATCTCATGAAGTCTATAGGCAACTCATCATCATTGCACTAAAACATGAGGAAAATCATTCACATAAGTCATTTCTTCTAAGACTCAAGCTACTTCATGAACATGCACATAAAGAAATCATGGAAACACATAAAACACACATGACTTCTAAACATAAAGCAAATCAATAGGAAACTCATTACCTCAAGCTAGAGTAGAAGGAAAGAGATGAGGATATCGGGACTGCATATCGGCCTCGGCCTCCCAAGTAGCACCCTCAACTAAGTGGTTTCTCCAAAAAACCTTCACGGAAGCAATTTCATTGTTCCTCAATTTCTTAACTTACCGGTCCAAAATCTCAAC
Organism: Solanum etuberosum; assembly: GCA_029582245.1. NCBI lineage: Eukaryota > Viridiplantae > Streptophyta > Magnoliopsida > Solanales > Solanaceae > Solanum > Solanum etuberosum. The sequence goes on from JAJONR010002779.1 coordinate 39,189, forward strand.
CGAAATTTCTTCATATGAAAGACTCTCATCAACTCCCAATCCTTCAAGGGAAACTATGGATGTCGGATCTCCAACACACTTCTTAAGCATAGAGACATGGAAAACGGGATGCACGATTGCCCACTGATTAGGCAAATCTAACTCATAAGCAACCTTACCAACACGTGTCAAGATTTGATATGGGCCTATAAATCGGGGACTAAGTTTCCCTTTCTTCCAAAAACTCATAAAACCCTTCATGGGTGAGATTTTCAAATAGACCCAATCACTAACCTCAAACTCAAGGTCTCTTCTTCTAACATCAACATAGGACTTTTGTCAGCTTTGGGCGGTTCTCAACCTCTCTCTAATGAGCCGGACTTTCTCCATAGCCTCATGAACTAATTCGGGTCCAATCAAGGCAACTACACCCACCTCAAACCACCTTATAGGAGATCTACACCTCCTACCATAAAGAGCTTTGAAGGGGTCCATACCAATACTAGAATGGTATCTATTATTATAAGCGAACTCTATCAACGACAAGTGATCATCCCAACTTCCCTTGAAATCGATGACACATGCTCTCAACATATCCTCTAATGTTTGGATCGTTCGCACCGCTTGCCCATGGGTTTGTGGTGAAAAGTTGTGCTAAGTTTCACTTTTGTGCCAAGACACTTTTGGAATGATTTCCAAAACTGAGAAGTAAACTGAGTACCTCTACCGGATATAATGGACAACGGCACACCATGCAATCTTACCATTTCCCTCAAATATAACTTTGCATAGTCTTCTGCCGCATAAGAAACTTTGACGGAGATGAAATGAGCCGATTTCATCATTCGGTTTACTATAACCCAAATCGAATCATATTGGTGCTGAGTACGTGGCAACCCTACTATAAAGTCCATATTTACATCCTCCCACTTCCAAGTGGGAATACTGATTGCCTGGAATAAACCTCCCAGTTTTTGGTGCTCAACCTTGACTTGTTGGAAATTTGGACATTTAACCACAAATCCCATGATATCCCTCTTCATCCAATTCCACCAATAGACTTCCCGTAAATCACGGTACATCATGGTGGCTCCTGGATGAATAGAATACTGAGAACTATGGGCCTCGTCAAAGTTTGTTCCCTTAGCTCATCAACATTTGGAACACATAATCGACCTTGGTATCTAAGTACCCCATCTCCCCCTTGGGAGAAAGCCTCAACGGACTTCTTGAGTACCGCTTCATTCAATTCTACCAAAATCAGATCCAGACATTGCTTAGCTTCACATCACTCACAAAAGATGATTCGAAACCGTTATGAACCATGACACCACCTTTGTCGGAATCTACCAATCGAACACCCAATCGGGCCAATCTATGCACATCTCGTGCCAACTCTTTTCTATCATCAACAACATGGGACACACTACCCATAGAAAATCTACTAAGGGCATCCGCTACTACATTCACCTTTCCGGGGTGATAAAGAACACTTGTATCATAGTCCTTCAATAATTCCAACCACTTTCTTTGGCAAAGATTTAGATCTTTTTGGGTAAACACATATTGTAAACTCTTATGGTCGGTGAAAACATCCACATGAACCCCATACAAATAATTCCTCCAAATCTTCAAGGCAAATACCACCGCCACTAATTTAAGGTTGTGGGTAGGATAGTTCTTCTCATGAACCTTCAGTTGCCTTGAAGCATAGGCAATCACCGTACTGTTTTGCATAAACACACATCCCAATCCAACTCTAGAGGCATGACAATATACCACAAAGCCATCCATACCTTCCGGTAAAGTCAACACGGAGCAGAAGTAAGTCTATCTTTCAACTCTTGAAAACTTTTCTCACAAGCATCCGACCATATGAACTTAGCCTTCTTTTGAGTCAAGCCCATCAAAGGAGAAGCAATGGAGGAAAACCCCTCAACAAACCTTCAATAATATCTTGCCAAACCTAAGAATCTTCTAATATCCATCGGTGATAGAGGTCTAGGCCAACTCTTGACCGCATCCGTCTTAATTAGATCCACTTCAATACCCTTGCTTGAAACAATATGGCCTAAGAAAGCCACAGACCTCAACCGAAATTCACATTTACTAAACTTAGAAAAAAGTTGTTGGTCCTTAAGGATTTGCAATACGATCCTCAAATGGTCAATATGCTCATTCTCACTTCTTGAATAGATCAAAATATCATCAATAAACATGATCACAAATATATCAAGGTAATGTCAGAACACTCTATTCATCAAGTCCATAAACGCCGCCGGAGCATTAGTCAAACCAAAGGACATCACCAAGAACTCATAATGGCCATATCGGGACCTAAAAGCTTCTTTCAGAATATCTTCCACTTTCACCCTCAATTGGTGATAACCCGATCAGAGATCAATCTTAGAGAAATAACTTGCACCTTGCAGTTGGTCAAACAAATCATCAATCCTTGAAAGAGGATACTTATTCTTAGTGGTCACCTTGTTCAATTGTCGATAATAAATACACATACGAAGGGACCCATCTTTATTCTTAACAAACAAGACCGGAGCACCCCAAGGAGAGATACTCAGTCGAATGAAGCCTTTATCCAATAGATCCTTCAATTGTTCTTTCAACTCCTTAAGTTCCGCCGGAGCCATTCTATAAGGAGGAATAGAGATAGGTTGTTTATCTGGGAGAAGGTCAATACCGAAGTCTAATTCCCTTTCGGGAGGAATATAGGGCAAATCATCTAGGAATACTTCTGAAAACTCATTAACAATGGGGACCGACTCAAGACTAGGGACTTCAAAATCCATATCCCTCAGCCTCACTATATGATACAAACAACCCTTGGAAATCATTTTCCTAGCTTTAAGGTAAAAAACAAATTGACCTCTAGGCATAGAATTTCCCCCTTCAACTCTAGGATAGGGTCATTTTGGAATTGAAACTTGCCTACTCGAGTCCTACAATCAATAGAGGCATAGCATGAATGCAACCAATCCATACCAAGGATGACATCAAAGTATAACATAGCAAGCTCTACCAAATCAACAAGAGTAACTCAATGGGATAAGGAAACTGGACATCTTATATAGACCCTCTTAGCCACCACAGAATCACCAACCGGGGTAGAGACAGAAAAAGGTTCTAATAACTCATCGGGGATCACATCAAACCTCATGGCCACATAAGGTGTCACAAAAGACAAAGTAGCTCCTGGATCAAGCAAAGTATACACATCTAATTGAAAGACTTTTCACATACCAATCACCACATCCGGGGAGCTCTCTTAATCACCTCTAGTTTGGAGAGCATAAAACCGGTTTTGCTTAGGAGCATTTACACCCGAACCACTTGGACCGAATGAGGGGTTGGGTTGAGCCTATGACGGTTATCTCCCTCATTCTTAGGAACCAAAGGAAAATTCCTTATCTTGTGATCCTTCTTTCCACACGGAAAGCAAGCATTGGAACCCGCTAGACACTTCCCCTCATGGTTTCTTCCACACTTAGCACAAGTAGGCATCATGGACCTATTACCGTCTCCTTGAGGTTTGGGGTTAGACACCCTTCCATTGTTAGACCTTGGAGGAGCATTTAAAGAACGTTTCCAGGAGAACTTTTGCCGGAACCTTGAACGACCCCGTCCACCGGACCTAGAATATGAATAGCTATCATCAATCCACTCTTGCTCTCTTTCCCTCTCTAGAGCTTTCCTTGAGCTTTTCTTCCTCAATTTATTGGACATGCACCATAAGGCGAGAAATTTCCATATCATGGACAAGCATAGCGGTGTGGAATTCTTTGACAACCAAGTCGGACACTCCCGACACAAACTTACTCATCTTGGTTCTCAATCTGCTACAATAGAAGGAGCATACTTAGATAGTTGAGTGAACCTCAAAGTGTACTCCCTTACACTAATATTACCTTGCCTAAGGTTAATGAACTCTAGCACCTTGGCCTCTCTAATCTCAAGAGGGAAAAATCGATCAAGAAAAGCACTTTTGAATCTTTCCCACTCTATGGGACCCGCTTCTTCCGGCCTTGCCTCTTTCCACTGGTTGAACCAAATCTGAGCAACCCCTTTGAGTTGATAGGTAGCCAACTCCGCCTTCTCTACTGGTGTCACGCCCATAATAGCAAGTATCTTATAGACCTCGTCGATAAAACTCTTAGGGTCTTCCTCAACTTTGGAGCCATAAATTCATCCTTCTAATGTCCCTCACTCTTGCCGCCGCCATACCCATATTTGGGTTCATGGGAGCTATCACTTCTCTATTGGCTTGTGCCGTCACGGCTTGAGCTAACAATGGAAAAGCCAACCTAAACTCCGCATTCGGCACATTGTCAGTCAAAGGATCAATCAGAGCTTGAGGAGGAGCTTGGGGAGGAACTTCTTGTCCCACATTGTCTCCCTTAGTCCTTCTAGCATTCACCCTTCTAGTAGTCATATCCAGAAAACCATCGGGTAAGGATTAAGAGAAATACTTTATAGAGTTAAACTCCATGGCACGACTTAAAGAAGTGAAGAAGTGAAGTTTCCTAAACATTCAATAGCCTCTCATTCATAAATGTGGGGCGCTTCACACTTATGAACAAGACTTTACTAGACGTGGTTTGAGACATCCTAAAACCATTCTAAACCTTGTGCTCTGATTACCAAGTTTTGTCACGACCCAGGGGTACCCCCTAGATGTAACAAGGCGTATAAGACCCCGAGAGGGCTCATACAAGCCACTTAGCATATCATAACATAAATAATAGAAATGAGCGGGAATTAAAACTTTTCAATACAATCAAAGTCTTTTATAAAAACGAGCAGAAGTCTAATACCATAGTCTCAAACCATCTAAAACAATATGAATAAAGTCTTAGCATGCAGCCCATACAATCGACCAAGACATAATAGAAAACATGATAGAAAAGGGTGATCACATCCTTGAACACAATGAGGACTCACCAAGTATTCACTTCCTTGATCAACAAGAGAGCTAGCCACGAGTGTGAGAATCTATGTCGCCAGATCCTACATTTGATAAGAATGTAGGCAAAGTATGCGTAGTACTAAATATGATAGCAAGCATAAACAACACAAACATCATGGTTAGACAATATAAATAATAAGCATAATCATGCACATACATCAATATTATAATAAGAAAGGAATACTTCTCAAGTAACCTTACTCATCCTTAGTCAAGACTTGGGTCATCACCTCTTAGTCAACTTACCTCCTGGAAGGTACCTCAAGCAACCATCCAAGCTATTCAATCTTCATGAGATAGTTCACATAGTTTATACTTACTTTTAAAGACATGGGGATTCGCCTCTTTGCCTAACTTACAAAGGCTAATGGGTATTCGCCTCTTGCCTTACTTACTTTTAGATTGCGGGTACTCGCCTTCAAAACCTCATCTTAAGACACGGGTACTTGCCTCCACATCATTTCATAAGGAGCATGGATACTCGCCTCCACATCATTTCATAAGGAGCATGGATACTCATCTCCATGTCCATTTATCAAAGTGAGAACATGGGGACTCACCTCTTGTTCAATTCTAAGGAATACGGGAATCACCTCATATCCTTGCATATAGAGGTCAAGGGTAATTTTCTATAGCCTCATCAATTACAGAACCTTTTAGTCTAGATTCATTTTAGGTGAGCAATCCTTTCAAACCTAGAATCATTCATGTGAGTATGTTTTTAACATTCATACATTCATAATTAGGCAATATATGTGTGAAGTATCCCTACCTCAACAATAACACCAATTACCAATAATTCACATCATAAGTTTTACTCTCAAAAACCTAGATCTCATGATTATCATCTAAGCTTCATTCATAATAGATTCTAATCACAATTCATCAATTCTATAAGGACAAGCCTAAACCCACAAAGTTTTCCTTCATGGCATCAACCCAGATATATCAATTCTAGGGTGTAATCATGGAATAGGCATGGATACATGTAATTTCACTCTAATAACATTTAAGTATACAAATTCTATCATAAACAACCACAATCCACTCAATTGGATCCATAATCAACATAACCCACAAGAATTGAAGAAACCCTAGCTAGAATGGGGAATTCTTCATCAAATTGGGGGAATTCTAGGGGACTCCATGGATGGAAGATATCCATGGATGAAGAGCTATCATACCTTAATCTCAAAGACCTCAAAAGCTTGAAAATTGGAGACTTGATCCTGACTTAGCTTCCTCCTCTTCCTTCTTCTTCAAACTTCTAGAGAGAGAACATTAGAGAGAAGTTTTGGGTTTTCTTTTGGGATTTGAGAGAATGAACCAAATGGGTCTAATTTGGGGTTAAAAATGCTTATATAGGTGGTCTAGACTTAAGGAAAATGACACCACATTGATTTAATTAAAACCGGAAAAGACCCTTAAGTCCTCACTTAACCATCCCACAGACCCCACCCATGAGACCCCACTGACAGACCGTGGATGGACCTAGGGTCCGTCCGTGTGAACCGTGGTTGGTGGTTTGGGACTCGATTTTCAGGTCAACTCCCTACCCACGGACCGTTGACCTATCCACGTGGCGTGGGTCCTGGTCTCGTGGTTCACTGGCTCAGGCAGCCTCAAGGGTGCTCAACAACGGGGCTCACCCACGTGGTGTGGGTCCAACCACGAGGCGTTGTTTGCCCTTGTGGGTGACACCTGGAGGTTCTGAAAAATGGTTAGCTTTTTCCTCATTCAGGTACGAGGTGTTACAATTTCAAAGGTGCATGTTGTTTATATTTTCTGATATGGTGGAGGAGTCTATGATGAGCCATCAATTTTTACTCATTTTGGGCTTGTTATTTAATGAATTAGTGTCCTCAATTCCTATTTTGTGTTAACAACTGATGTTATATTGTTTATGTGCACCCATGAAAGCTTAAGAACAAGGCAAGGACATTACATTGCGAAATGATGCAAAAAAAGTTGGAAAAGCTGAAGAAAAAGAAGGTTGGAGATCGCAAAAGCCACTTGGCGACTCGCCAAGTGAGCTTCTAGCTCGCTAAAATATCCAGCGAGTTGGCTCATGAACTAAGCCAACTTGGTGAATGAAAGTGCACTTCGGCGATGCGCCAAATGGAACGGTGAGCTCAATCCAGCTCGCCTAAATGAACAGAACAACTGGATGCAGAATTCATGTCCCAATGGCGAGAAGGCGTGCGTATCGGTGGATCGCCGAGTCATTCGGCGATCACAGCTAACTTCGCCATTAGAACTGCGTACTGAAATTTTGGGAAGTTTTTTGAAGCATATAAATTGATTTTTGAAGAGAGAGATAGTCTCTTACACAGATTTTTGAGATATTTAACATACTTTTACAATACTAAATATTCTTGGAGTGATTTTGAACTAAGATCTTAGGGTTTTAGGTTTTTAGTCTTGTTTTTGACATTGGGCATTGAAGAGTGTGACATTATGATGGATCCTATCTTTGGTAACTATTTCTTGCTTTTTGTTATGCTTAGCTAACCCCCTTTTCTTAGGGGTGTTATTGTTTAATCGAATAAATATATTATCTTGTGGGTATTGTTATTTGCTTAATTTAATGTTGTTTAGAAATGGCTTCACTTAGTTACTCATGTTTTCACTTATGAACTGAAGTTGCAAATTCGGTTCTAGCTTTAGGTCTCTATGCTTTCTTGTGAAAGTTGCTTAGGGTTGAGTAGATGAGTGATAGTTGTATTGATTCTTGTCTTTACAACCCATTTTGATAAAGTGGATTAAATTAAGGATTTGGGTTGCTTCGTATCGTAAGCTTGTTGAGGTCCAAAAGTACCTGCTTGAATCATAATAGCTCGTTGAAAAATGGTTGGTATAGTTAAAATCCATCCTACCTATTGAGATTTAACGACTTCAAGCAATTATTAATTACCCATTAAGAAAAATTGGTATTCGATTGTTCACACACTCCTAAGGTCCTCTCTCTACTTGTTCAAATCCCGCATTAATTGTCTTCATTAACAATTGGATAGCAATCTCTCTTGATATTGATAATTGAAACCTACTGATTTACATTATGTTACGTGTTGTTTATTTCCATTCTACAAGAAGTTAGAGAACTTTCATACTTCGTATTTGAATTCTCTTCCGTACCATTCCTAGTTGGATCGACCCTAACTAACCGTTGGGTTTATACTTGTTGATGACCTCCTACACTTGGAATCATAAGAGGTGTAGTTGAGCGTTATTAATAATGGCGCCGCTGCCAGGGAGTGGTGTTTAGAATTCCTTTATTGAAGTATTTTTGTGAGCTAATTTGGATGTAGTAGCTCTCTTATTAGTGTTTTTGTTTTTTGCTCTCAATAGGTGAAGAAATGACTTTGAATGGGAGCAATGCTGCTAGACAACTTGGGCACAATGACGACATTGGAGACTTTAATGATGTTAATGCTGATCAAATGGGAACTTCCCGTGCGATTCATTTTCCCCCAACTATGGGCAACACTATTTTTCATGTGACTGGAACTATGCTTCAATTGCTCCAAAGGAAATGCTTCTCTGGGGGACTTGCTTATGAGGACCCTCATGGTCACATTTGGAATTTCGTGGACCGTTCTCCTTCAAGAATATCTCTCAAGAGTCAAACCGACTCTGTTTGTTTCCCTTTTCTCTAGTGGGGGAAGCAACGAAGTGGTTGGCCGAACTACCAAGGGACTCTATTACCTCTAGAGAGGATCTCACAGAGGTGTTCTATGAAAAATCCTTTGCTCCCTCGAGGATGTTGAATTTGAGGGACAACATTCAAAGTTTCAAGTGGATTGATGGTGAACCCATTCATGAAACTTGGTTGAGGTTTCAAAAGTAACTACTCTAATGTCCTACTCATGGGTTGCCGGAAAATGTGCTCTTGCAATATTTCTACCAAAGTCTTGACACTATCAACAAGGGTGTAGCCGATCAACTTATTTGGGGCGGAATTATGAGACAACCATTTGCTGTGGCGTTGGCTTTGCTTGATGAGATAACCAAGATTAATCGAGCATGGCATACAAGGGAGGGTCAAGTGTCTCCTATCAATGCTGGGTTGACTATAGAATAAATGGAAAAGAACCAAGAGCATGATGAAAACATGGCCAAGATGATGACCCACATGGTCTTGTTGACAAAACATGTCATGGGAGGTTGTTATAAGGCCGTGAATGCGGTTGGTGCTAGTAGTGTTATGAGCCCGGATGATGCACAATTTGAAGCCATGTATAATGAAGAGGTACAATTCTTGTCGAACCACGTGGGGGGTTCTCGTTTGAGCTATCCAAGGCTGGGCGGGAATCAAGGTAGGATCAAAGACCGTGATAGTGGTTGGAGAGATAGGGAATGATATTGGCGTGATATGGGTTCAAATTGGAGAGAAAGGGATGGTGATAGAGATCGTTATGTGCCTCATCATGACCGTCCAAAACCTAAGGCCGAAAGCTCTCGGACTGAAGATATGCTTTCTCGCATCCTAAACATGGTGGAAGGGTCAATTAAAGGGCTCAAGGATATGAAGGCTGATTTCTCCTCTTTGAATAAAACAGTGACCTCTCATTCGGTTTCTATAAAACAGCTTGAGACTCAAATGGGTCAAATTTCTTCTCACTTGAATCCGAGACCAAAATGGGGTCTTCCTAGAGATACCGTGGTCAATATGAAGAATAATAATGCGCAATGCATGGCCATCGTGACCTTGAGTGGCAAGGTTGTTGAAAGTGATGTGCCAAATGATAATAATGCAAGTTCAAGAAAAGGGAATGACATTGTTTTCGAAAGTGATGTACTTGCTGAAAAGTTGAACAATAAAGCCTCCAATGAGGTTAATGATGCACCGAAAAATGTTGTTTACAGTGATGCTAAAAAGTCAAATGTGGGGGTTGTGCCTCCCTAGGTACCTACAAAGCCGTTGCCCAAAGTTACTCCACCATTCCCTCAAAGATTGAAGAAGAGGGATGAAGACGTAAAGTTCCAAAAATTTATTTCCATCTTCAAAACTCTTTCCATTAATCTTCTTTTGGTTGAGGCGTTGTTAGAAATTCCGGGTTATGCAAAGTTTATGAAAGAGTTTGTCACAAAGAAGAGAAGTATGGATTTTGAGACGATTCACGTATACCATAGTTGTAGTGCCATTATGTCGAGCAATATGATTGTCAAGAACGATGATCCGGGGGCATTTACTATCCCTTGCACTATAGGGATGTTCCAATTCACTAAAGCATTGTGTGATTTGGGGCCTAGTATAAACTTGATGCCCTATGCCATTTTCAAGCACTTGGACTAGCTGAACCTAAACCTACAATTATGCATCTTCTTATGGCCGATCGGTCTACCAAGCGCCCTATTGGAATCCTTTATAACATTTTGGTGAAGGTAGACAAATTTATATTTTCGGCTGATTTTGTGATCCTCGATTGCGAGATTAATGCCGAAGTCCCTATTATTATTGGTAGGCCGTTCTTGCCTACCGGGGAAGCTCTTGTTGATGTGGAAAGTGGTGAAATAAAATTCTAGGTAAATGCTGAGGATGTTACATTTAATATTTGTAAATTGATGAAGCAACCAAGTGACCTCCTTATGATATCGGTCATTGAAGTTATTGATGAAGCGATTGCTAGTGTGAGCAAAGTTTCATGTGTTGGTGAATCTTTGGCTGCCGTCCATTTGAACTATGATGGAGAGGAAATTACAGATTATGATGAAGTAGTGGCAGCCCTATCGGGTTTAGGTTCTTATTCTAATAGCCCTTTAAAACTTGATATCGATTTGAAGAATAGGGAAAGTCCTTTTGCAAAGCCATCTATTGAGGAACCACCAAAGCTCGAATTGAAGGTACTTCAACCTCACGTTCGTTATGTGTTCTTGGGGTCCAATAATACTTTACCCGTGATTATTGTTGCGGATTTTCTTAAATGGCTAGCGCAATCGCTTGTTAGTGTGTTGAAAAGATTTATCAAGGCTATTGAATGGACGATTGCCGATATTGTGGGGATTCCAACTGGTATTTGTACTCACAAGATTCAATTGGCTAGTGATTGTAAGAAAAGTATTGAACATCAACGGAATCCAAATCATCCAATGCAAAAAGTCATCAAGAAAGAGATTATTAAGTGGCTTGATGCGGGGTTAGTCCCGTCAAATTTGTTCTAAAGAAAGGAGGTATGACCATGGTCCCCAATGAAAAAGGGGAGGTTGTTCCAATGCGACCGGTTACCAGTTGGTGTATATGTATGGACTATCGTAAGTTGAATGTGTGGACCGAGGAGGAGCATTTCCCGATGCCGTTTATGGATTAAATGCTTCATAGACTTGGAGGTTGTGTATGGTATTACTTCTTAAATGGTTACTCCGGTTATAATCAAATCTCCATTGCAGCGGAAGATCAAGAAAAAACAACCTTCACATGTCCCTATAGGATGTTTGCTTTCATAGGAATGCCCTTCAGATTGTGTAATGCACCGGCGATGTTTGAAAGGTGTATGCTCTATATTTTTGCTGATATGGTAGACGATTTGATGAAGGTCTTCATGGATGACTTTTTTTCCTGGGTGATACATTTGAAGCGTGCCTTGAGCACTCTGGTAGAGTCTTGCCAAGATGTGTCGAAAAAACCTTATTCTCAATTGGGAGAAATTTCATTTCATTGTCAAGGAAGGTATTGTATTGGGGCATAAAATTTCGGGGGAAGGTATACATGTTGATCAAGCTAAAGTTGAAGTTATCACCAAGTTGCCTCCTCCTATTTCAGTTAAAGGTGTTAGAAGCTTCTTGGGTCATACGGGTTTTTACCAGAGGTTCATAAAAGATTTCTCTAAGGTAGCTCATCAACATTTAAATCCACTTTAGAAGGAAATTGTCTTCGAGTTTGATGAAGCTTTTGTCAAGGTGTTCTTGTGTTTAAAAGAGAAGCTTGTTTTGGCTCCTATCATTGTTGCTCCGAATTGGAGCATTCCATTTGAGCTAATATGCCATGCAAGTGGTGTGGCTTTGGATTTTGTACTTGGCCACTGCAAGGGAAATTTGTTTCACCCGGTCTACTTATGCAAGCAAGAGCTTGAATGTAGCTTAAAAGAACAACACCATCACTGAGCAAGAGTTGTTAGCCGTTGTGTATGCTTGAGAAGTTTAGAGCTTATCTTTTTGGGACCAAGGTGGTGGTGCACACCGACCACGCTGCTATAGGTTACTTGATGGATAAAAAGGATGCAAAGCCAAGGTTGATCTGATGGATATTATCATTACAAAAGTTTAATTTTGAAGTCAAAGACCAAAAGGGGTATGAGAACCAAGTGGCGGACCACTTGTTGAGGCTTGAAACAAATGTGGTTGTTTCTGGGGAAAAAGATATTGAGGAATCCTTTCCCGATGAGTCGTTTCTGGTTATGTCGACTAGTACCCAGCCTTGGTATGCTGATTTTGCCAATTATGTGGTGTGTGAGATTCTTCCCGATGGGATGAACTTTTACCAATGAAAGAGGTTCCTTTTTTATGTAAAGAAGTGTTTTGGGGATGAACCTTACCTATTTCGGGATTGTGTTGATCACATGATTAGAAAATGTGTTCCGGAAGTTGAGGTAGGTGCTATTCTTGACGATTTCCATGCGTCACCGGTTGGGGGGCACCATAGTGGAGTGCGTACAACTGCTAAGGTACTATAAAGTTATTATTGTTGGCCAACGTTGTATCAAGATGTGAGCTATCTTATTAAGAAGTGTGTGAAATGTAAAACCAAGGAAGAGTGTTGCGAAGGCATGAATTACCTCTCACTCCTATTTTGGAGGTTGAGTTGATTGGTGTATGGGAAATTTATTTCATGGGGCGTTTTGTGAATTCTTATGAGAACAAATACATCTTGGTAGTCGTTGATCAAGTCTCTAAATGGGTAGAGGTGGTGGACTTACCCAACAATGAAAGGAGAAGAGTGGTTCAATTCATCAAGTGGTACATTTTCATGAGATTTGGCACTCCATGTGCAATCATTAGTGATGGAGGCTCTCATTTCTGTAACCGAATGTTCGCATCGTTGTTGAGAAAGTATGGACTCAAGCATAAGGTGGCTACTCCTTATAATCTGCAAACAAGTTGGCAAGTTGAGGTGTCCATCCAGGAAATCAAAGGGACTTTGGCCAAAACCATTAATGCAAATCGAAGCGATTGGTCCCAGAAGTTTGATGACGCTCTTTAGGCATATAGAACTGCATTCAAGAACCCGATTAGTATGTCCCTGTATCAATTGGTGTTTGGTAAATCTTTTCATCTACCAGTTGAACTCAAGCATAAGGCTTTGTGGGCCTTGAAGGCCATGGATATGAATTGGGAGGATGCATCGAAGGATCAAGTTTACCAACTCCATGCTTTGGAAGAGTTTCAGCTTCGAGCTTATGGGAGTTCAGCTCTTTAGAAGGAGAAAATGAAGAAGTGGCATGACGCCAAAATCATTCATTGAGAGTTTAAAGTTGGTGATCTTGTGTTTCTCTACAACTCTCATCTGAGACTCTTTCCAGGAAAACTCAAGTCAAAATGGTCGGGTCTATTCAAAGTAAACCATGTGTTTGCAAACGGGGAAATAGAAGTTGAAAATGAAGATGTGTCGATGTTCAAGGTGAATGGGCAAAGGTTAACAAAGGCTTGAATGCATGTCCACGTCTTGCCACGATGTTAACAAAGGCACTTCTTGGGAGGTAACCCAAGCTTTACTTTTTGTTAGTTGAATAATATTTGTTGGATGTGTAGGTTGGAGTTCGAAATTTAGAAGAAAGGCAAATGGGCGAAGGGCTGGAACACTCGGCGAGTCACCAATTTCCCCCATAATTTCCCAAATGCATCACCCCATGAAGTTCAAAAATGAGGAAGGTTCTGGAAGTTTGGGCGAGCTTACAACTCATTCGGCGACTCACTGAGTTGTATCGGCAAACCCGATCAAGTTCTCCCTTTGCACCTACTAAAGGGTTGCATGGTCTGTCATGTTTGGTGGGCTGAGGCCCATTCGGTGGATCACTGAGTTGGCCGGCGACATTAGTTCAGTCCGCCAAATGGGGTGCGTACGGAAGAGTCACTTCCTTTTTAACTTTTTAAATTCAAATTTTCTGTTTTATTTAAATTTTCGACTCCTACTCTTTCCATCAAACTTTAAAGTATGATTTCATTTAAGTGTCATGTGATTTGTATCTAAAGTGTTGCTGTGATCCCTCTACCCTCCCTTTTTGCCGCGTCTCTGTCATTGTCTACATTGGAGGGCGGTTTCTCAAATATTGTTAAATTTTGTGCTTTACTTGAAATTCTAATTGGTAGTGTAATGGGCTTATCGTTGCTTAGTTAAATTTTTTGCCTTGGTGTATGCCTGTTGATTCGTGTAATGTTAATTTGAAATAGAACTTGTTAACCAAACTATTTTAACCCAATTTGTTAAGTTTCTCATGTTAGATGATAAAATTATGGGTGTTGCATGTTGGGTAGTGTATGGGTGAAGAGTGAGTAGCCTGAATTTGAACAAACTACTTGAATTTGCCTGATGATGGATTTGGTAACGTCGTTCTTAAGGAAAAAAATGGTGTTTGGTTAAATTAGCGTTAATTGGGGGAAGTCAGAGTACCCCTCCTTGTAAATGCATCGTGGGTAGTTGAGAAATGTTTGAATTTGTGCTTAAATTGGTGTGTCCTAGGCTGTTGATTGTGAATCAAGAAATAAAATTGGAGAGGTGATGCGTTGGGCCATTTTGGCGAGCTTCATCGAGCTCGCCGAGTTGATTCGGCGTGAAGCCAAATGTCCTCCCCGTCGCCTAATGGCCTGGCTTATGAAGAGGAGCCGCTGTTACTTTTGGCGATGATCCTTCTGCTTGCCAAAGTAAATTTGGTGAGTCGCCAAATGGCATGTATATCACCTTTTTAACTTGAGTTTTTGCTGAGAATTTCTGTAACATTAGGCGAGTCTTTTTAGCTCACCGAGTGAGTTCAGCGACTCGCTGAATGGTCTTGATATTGCCCTTTTTGACCTGAATTTTTTATAGGACTGTCTGTAACATTCGGCGAGGCCTCTTTTGCTCGCCTAGTGGACTCGGCAACTCACCGAACTTCTTCGACAAGTTTCTCAGCAATTTTTTTTAATTCAGTTTCAGTAACCTTTTGCATCAAATTTGTTCTCGTGTGTGTGATTCTACATGTATGGCAGGACCTAAGGTTTCTGCTCTGCGTGTGATAGATGAGGACTACCCTCGACCTCGGAGGCAGGCCAAACCATAGGGTCCACCACCCCAAAAGAAAGAAAAAGGGGTTGTAATCGCGGAACAAGTTGAGACTCCCCAAACCACTCATTGTAAACCTCCACATGCAAGTGGTAATGGTAAAAAGTAGGTAGTAGATGATAGCAGCTACGGGATAGTGTATAAATCAACTCCATTCAGTTCACCTACTCCGAATCTAAGAATGAAGAGGCTGTGGGGTACGGGACTCCAGTCCATACACCGGTGTCGAAAGCTGAGTTGACAAAAAGGAAGCATTCAGAGCTGCGCTCTAAAATAGCCCATGACCCACTAGTACTACCTACGGAACCACAGGCATCACAACACCACAATTGCTTCCTGTTCCGGAGAATCCTCCTCCGTCCATGAATCGTTTAAAGGCCGCTGGCTTGCGGACTATACTTGAGGAGGAGTGGTTGTCCATAGATGGAGTGGTGGACAGATATCTGACTGTTTGGGAGATGCTGCGGTACCACAAGTTCCAGCAGTTCACAAAACCTTGAAGTCCATATGTTTCTACGTGGGTTCGAGAGTTCTATGAACGGTACGCCAAGCTGATCCCAAAAGGGAAAAGAAGGCAAGTTCGATGGCACCAGTTCATTTTGTAGAGGTGCCGACAAAGAAGGTGAAGTACATTGAGCTATATATCAACGATGAGCTGGATTGCACAGTGCAGAATCGGCACTCTTTGGTCGATAAAATCAAGATTCAGATGTTGAATGATATGAAGGGGTGGCTTGCCCCATTGCTGAGTGATGCCACACCCCCATGGATCGAGGCATGGGACTGTTATTGAGAAGAAGGACCTAAACAGTGCGATACGGTACTATTTGAAGTTTATTAGTAGCAAGTTGATGCCGTCACAAAATGAGTCCATTATAAGGCATCTGAAGGCTACGCTTTTGGGGTGTATGATCGACTGGGAGAGGCTGAATATTGGGTCCATTATTGCACAGGTGATGGCTGTGAGGCAAAAACAAAATCAAACCTCATTGGCATTTCCGGTTCTGATCAGTGCCTTGTATCGCTGAGCAAGTGTGCCCTTTATGGAAAATAAGGATATTGAGGTAACTCCCTCCTCATCTTGTGATATTCATCGAATCAAAGAGGATTAATTTAAAGATGAAGCAGACAAGAAGAAGAATATTATGGTTGACACTTCTCCGGTTGTTGACGTAGAGCCTATGGAGGCTAGTCCTACACCTCCCACTCCCGCAATCGAGCCATCAGGTATACCTACCCCTTCGACCTCTACTGCTCTGCTCCTGTCTCCCGTCCCCCTTTTGAATCAGGCGACAATTTATAAAATGGGCAACTTTGCCCATTTGGCTAATGTAAGGGCTTCTCGAGTTGAGGCCGGTGTCCCTTCGATGATTGAGCGTGCTATAGCTGCTGCACTTGCTCCCATTCGGGGACAGTTGAGAGAACACTGGGAGTTGATTACTGCCCATTGACTAGCATTGGATGCCCTCACCGCTCGAGTTGAGGTGTGTGAGCAGATAGGTATCCAACCCACTAATTTGACCCCTCTGTAGAATGATATTGCTTGACTGCGTCGGGATGTGAATGAATTGATATCCACTGACATATCGCTGTTGTGGGGGTGGTGTATATAGCCCCGAACACCTAGTTCTGAGTTGCATCCGATTCCAGTTGATTCTGAGATCCCCCCGACTACTATGACCGGATATTTTGCGGCAGCTGATGAAGATAGATAGTCTGACACTCCCAAGACTAGTGAGGAGGACTTGGTTGCTCGTGAGATTGATGTGTACGAGGACTTAGAGGATCTAGAAGGTGACATGCTACGGGTGGCCATGGAGGCATCACTATGCGACACTCCATGAATGGTTCTAGTTGGTCTAAGCCTAAATAGGAGGTCGTTGCACAGCCTTCCGAATCTTGATTTGAGCAAGGCAGTGATTCCTAGGTTGAGGTCCCTCTAGCGAGCCAGAGTTCACCGCAGGTTTAGCTTGACAGGGGGATCTTTACTCTCCCTCCATTTTATTTCGCATTGCTACTTTCCATTTTCATTTCGCATTGAGGACACTGCAAAATTTATCTAGCTACCTACCTTTTTGGTTGTATTTCATTTTTGGGATAATTTGTTGTTTTCGTTTGGAACTTCTTCATGTTGCTTTATTAGTGAATGTTTTGGTTTTGGTGTTGATTTATTGGCTTTTCTCTCGATTGCTTGAATGTGAATGTTTGTTACTGTTCTCTTGTACATTTGAGTGTCGGTTGTGATCAATATCGATGACTTGAATAGTGTTGTTGATGAATGATATGTTTGTTTTAGTCCAACAAGGCAATTTGAGTTGCATAAGTCTTGTGTGAACTCTTTGCATCTCATTGTGACTAGTCGAATGTCAAGGTGAGTCCTCCAATGAACATTGCATGCGAGCATAACTTGTAGAGTTATGATCGATGATTGTGTTGGATTCCATGTGCGGTGAGGTTTACTTGAGAAGTATGCATGATGATATGTAGAACTTGCCCAGTTGGTCCATTTGACTAGCATTGGTGAATGAAGGAAATGATCTTAGGCATGAATTTTTTAGAGTGAACCTAATTGCTATACCTTTGTATGACCACCTTCTGAGTGTTTGAACCTAGCTTTGCACCATTTAAGCCTAATCTTTTCATTGGATGAAACATGAACACAAATATTTAGACCGGTTGTTGAAATTGCCATATCTTTCCCACCTATAACCTTCGTGAAGCATTGGTTTGTTTGAATAGCCAAGTTAGGCCAAAAGCTTATGTTGGGGTGTGGTAAGAATGAGGAAAGAAACCGAGAAACATGTTCATAAAATACATCCTTGGAAATTTGTGATGAAAAAGATGGAACCCCTCCGTATGTATATAAAAAAGAGTGAAAAAAGAGAAGAAAGAAAAGAAAGAAAAGAAATGATAAATTTGTATCCGTTTTGCATTGTTGTGGAACTAAAAGGGGTATCTGATGAGCTATACAAAAAAATATTTTGCTATGAATAGGCCAAGGATGAGTTATTAATATGAAAATAATAAAAGAAAAGGAAAAGAAGTGAAACTTGAGCCATGTTTCATGAAAGTAGAGTCACTAAGTCGAAATGGTCATACCCTTACCCTCAGCCCAATTACAAGCCTTGAAAGACCTTTTTGATCTTTCATAAGCCAAGTGATGTGTTGGTTGGAAAATACGGGCAAGCCTATGGGTAAAATCATGCATGTTTTTCTCATTGGGAGTGTGAGAGTTGATTTTGATTCCTTAATTATAATCCTTGATTGTCTTTGTGAGACAATGGAATCATTCTTTATATGAGGGCATTCGAATACGTTTGTTGGGCATATTTGCATTTGAAGTGAGCATTAAATCTAATTGATGATGGCCAGTCATAGTTTGAAACTTTGAGTGCACAACTGAACATTGCATGTTTGGATTGAACCTTTTGTGCACTTTCATGTTGAGTCTCAAGGAGCATTACGTGTAGACATCCCTGTTGACCTGATTGATCTCGTATTTTACTTGTGGACAAGTAAAAGTTTAAGTTGGTGGTGTTGATGAGTCGGGAATTTTGACTCATTTAGGGCTTGTTATTTAATGAATTAGTGTCTTCAATGCCTATTTTATGTTCACAACTGATGTTAAACTGTTTATGTGCAGCCATGAAAGCTTAAGAACAAGGCAAGGACATTACATTGCGAAAAGAAGTGAAAAAGTTGGAAAAGCTTAAGAAAAAAAAGACTGGATCTCGCAAAAGCCACTCGCGGAGTGAGCTTCTAGCTCACCAAATGGTCCAGTGAGTTAGCTCATGAACTAATCCAACTCGGGGAACGAAAGTGCACTTTAGCGATGCGCCGAATGGAACAACGATCTCGATCGAACTCGCCTAAATGAACAAAACAACTGGATGCAAAAGTCAAGTCCAAATAGCGAGAAGGAATGGGTATCGGCAGATCGCCGAGTCATTCGGCGATCGCGACTAACTTCACCATTGGGGCTGCGTACTAAAATTTTGGGATGTTTTTCAAAACATATAAATTGATTTTTTAAGAGAGAGGTACTTGTCTTGCACAAATTTTTGAGAGATTTTACATACTTTTACAATACTGAATATTCTTGTAGAGATTTTGAACTAAGATCTTGGGTTTTAGGTTTTTAGTGTTGTTTTTGACATTGAGCATTGAAGAGTGTGACATTCTTATGGATCGTCTTTGTGGTAACTATTTCTGGCTTTTTGTTATGCTTGGCTAAACCCCCTTTACTTAGGGGTGTGATTATGTAATCGAATACATAAATTATCTTGTGAATAATGTTAATTGCTTATTTTAATGTTGTTTTGAAATGAGTTCAATTATTTACTCATGTTTTCACTTATGAACAACATTTGCAAATTCAGTTCTAGTTTTAGCTCTCTATGCTTGCTTATCAAAGTTATTTTGGGCTGAATAGATTGATAGTTGTGTTGATTCTTGTCTTTACAACCCTTCTTGATAAAGTGGTTTAAATTAAGGATTTGGGTTGCTTCGTATCGTAAGCTTGTTGAGGTTCGAAAGAACTTTCTTGAATCATAATAGCTGGTTGAAAATGGGTATTATAGTTAAAATATGTCCTACCCATTGAGATTCAACAACTTCAAGTAATTATTAATTACCCATTAAGCGAAATTGCTATTTGATTGCTCACACACTCCTAAGGCCCTCTCTCTACTTGTTCAAATCTTACGTTAATTGTCTTCATTAACAATTGAATACAAAACTCTCTTGATATTGATAATTGAAGCCTACTGATATACATTATGTTACATGTTGTTTATTTCTGTTCTACAAGAAATTAGAGCACTTTCATACTACGTATTTGAATTCTCTTTTGTACCATTCCTCGTGGGATCAAGCCAAATTATACTTGTTGACGACCGCCTACACTTTAAAGCATAAGACGTGTAGTTGACCGTTATCAGTCTATCAAATTTTTTATGGATTATTTATCCATTTTTTTAGACTTGTTTGAAGAATGACTGAACCATTTTGCAATGGTATTGCAATGATGTGTTGAATTAAATTTGGTTCTCAATTGGAAAAAGTGCCCTTTTTGGTAAAGGACAGTATGTCCTTGGGCATTTAAGGTTGACCAAGCTAAGTTCAATGTCATTGCTAAGTTGCCTCCTCCAATTTCGGTCAAACTTGTAAGGAGCTTCCTAGGCCATACCGGCAATTCATAAAAGATTTTTCCGAGGTGGCTGTCCCTTTGTGTCGGTTGATTGAAAAAGAAAGCATGTTTGATTTTGATGACAATTGCAAGAAATAATTTGTAAGTTTGAAATACAAATTATTCTCATCCCCGATCATCATTGCACTTGATTGGAGCCTTCCGTTTGAGATGATGTGTGATGCAAGTAGGTTATCACTTGGCGCTATTCTTGGGCAGTGCAGGAATATGATTTTCCATCCCATTTACTATGCTAGAAAGAGACTGAATTATGCTCAAAAGAGTTATATGGTAACTTAGCAAGAATCGGTAGTCATAGTGTATGAGCTTGAAAAGTTTAGGGCGTATTTGTTAGGGACCAAAGTTGTAGTGCATACTAATCGTATAGCTCTCAGGTATTTGATGGAAAATAAGGAAGTCAAGCCTAGATTGACTAGATGGATGCTTCTTCTCCAATAGTTTGATTCTGAAGTAAAACATAGGAAAGATTCCGAAAATAAAGTGGTCGACGATCTTTCAAGGATGGAGAGAGTGTTGCATTGGGTGAGGAAATGAACAAAGATGATACCTTTCCAGATGAGCTTGTGATGATTATCTCTCAAGTTTCAATGCCATGGTATGCTACTTATGCAAATTTTATAGTTTATGTCCTACTGCCTGAGGGGTTGAACACAAATCAAAAGAAGAAGTTCCTCTTTGATGTTTAGAAATATGATTGGGATGAGCCCTATCTTTTTAGGGAGTGCGCTGACCATATTATCATATGTTGTGTTCAGAAGTTGAGGTGAAATAAATCCTTAAAGCTTTTCATACATCACATGTGGTGGGCACCATGGAGGAACCCAAACCGCATCCAAAGTGTTTCAATGCGGGTAATATTAGCCTATATTTTATCAAGATGGGAATGCTTATTGTAAAGTATGTCTGCAATGCCAAATGCAAGGATATATCTCAAGAAGGCATGAGCTACCTCTGTCACAAATTTCTTGTGGTGGAACTCTTTAATGTTTGGGGGATTGATTTCATGGGACCATTCGTTAGCTCCTTCGGTAAAAAATACATCTTAGTGGGTGCTGATTATTTTTCAAAATGTGTGGAAACAGTGGCTTTACCTTACAACGAACAAAGGAGTGTCATGACTAACTTTCTAAAGAGGTATATTTTAAGAATGATTGGCACACCGAGTGCTATTATAAATTATGATGGTTCCCATTTTTCTAATCGGCAATTTGAAACATTTTTGTCAAGGTATGGGGTCAACACAAGGTGAACACATCATACCAACTGCAAATGAGTTGACAAGTAAAGGTGTTTAATAGGGAAATAAAGAATAACTTGGCGAAACGGTGAATGTCAACCATACCGATTGGCCTAGAAAACTTGAAGATTAACTTTGGTCCTACCAGACACCCTTCAAGTCACCTATTGGCATTTCCCCATACCAACTAGTGTTTGGAAATGCCTGCAACTTTCCCATTGAATTGGAGCACAAAGTGTTATACGCATTGAAGAAGGTGAATTTAAATTGGGAGATGGATTCAACAACCATGTAGACCAACTCCTTGAATTGGATAAATTTCTCTTATGGGCATATGAAAGTTCTGCACGCTACAAAGAGAAGGTCAACCAATGGAATAATGGTTAAATCCTACACAGGGAGTTTTGGGTAGGTGATCAAGTTCACCTCTTCATTTTGTGGTTGAAACATTTCCCAACAAAGTTAAAATCAAAGTGGATTGTACGTACAAGGTGGCTAGAGTGTATGGTAATTGGGCGATTGAAATTGAAGATGTTAAGGGTATCAAATTCAAGGTCAATAGACAAAAGTTGAAAGTCTATTTTAGGGAAGGTCCTGATGTGAGAGTTATTGAAGTGGTGTACTTGGATGATTCTTGACAACATGTCAAAGTCGTACTGCGACATTAAATAAAGCACTTCTTGGGAGGCAACCCAAGTTTTAGTTGTTTAAAATATTTTTTTGTTACTTGTGGGGAATATTAGGTGAACAACTTACCATGTCAGTGAATCGCCCAATTCATTAAGAGAGCTCCATTTGGGCTTACCTTTGGTGTGGTTCAAATTGTCGGAGGTCCTATCAACTTTGGAAGAGTCATAGTTATGATTGGTGATTTTCCGAGCTTGTTTGGAAAACCCACCTCAGTTCGCCTCTTGGATGAAAATTCCTAAGGAGGGTACTATAAATTCAGCGATCAACAACATGCTTCAATAGTTAACCGAACAATCTCGGTGACAATCTTCAAGTTCGCCGAACTGGGTAAGAAGTTCTATGATTGCTACATACATAGTTGGTGAGCTAAAACCTTTTGGTGATTCACCGAACACGTAGGACAACTTAATTGCACCTCACATAAATGTAACTTCACCCATATTACTTCTAACAGGGAGCTATTCAGCCTATTTCTCATTCTTTATACTTTTTGTATTGAGTACACTACATTTTTCATTTGGTGGGGGTGATGGACACTTATAGTGCCCAGCCTTTTCTTTTTAATTGCATTTGATTTCATTTTCGTATCTCTACCAATTGTCCCATGATTTTTGAAGAAGAAAAATGATTGATGTCGCTTGTTTATTCATTGATTAGATTCGAGGATCAATTTTTTCCATTATCAATGTCTTCGATAATGCTCTTGATGAGAAATATTATTTTTATATTGGTGTTGCATGAGGAATAAGTGTCATTTTACTTTTGAATGCTATTTAGAATCTTGTGTTAACTAATTGCGTGTTAATGTCACCCTTGCAATCCACATCGCACACAAGTTTCTTAATTTTGTAGACCTATGTAAAACAATTGTGTTTGAAGTACCATGTTTGGTGAGACCCTACTTGAAACCATGCTTGTTGATTCCTAGAATTTGCCTCGTTAGTCTAAGTTTTTATCTTTGGGGAATCCAAGAGATGCTCTTAAGGAAAATTTTGAGAGGGAACTTCAATCTTCATACATTTTGTGACTACCTTGTGAGGGTGTGCAACCATGTTGGTACCATTAGAGCCTAAACTGTTTGTTGGCAACCTCTCTGAAACCTCTTAAACCAAATATATTCCTAAATTCTCACTCATGGATCCTTTTGATAGCTTCCATGTCAGCCTAATTTATTAAATTTGATAGGCTTCAATGAAAAATCAAGAATATGTTTATCACGAAAGAAGTATCCAAATTCAAGCGCAAAAGAAAGAAGATTGGGCTACACGAAGCCCAATAAAAGAGCCAAAAAATATGAACACTTCAAGTCAAAGTTTCCTAGTTTAAAGTTTTCCTAGTGTAAAAAGTTTTCTAGTTTAAATTTTCCTATTTTCCTACTTTAATGTTTCCTAGTTTAAATGTTTCCTTCTTTAAAGTTTTCCTAGTTTATAAAGATTAAAGACAAAAATTGAAAGATATGTGAAATTCAAGAATAAAATCTCCAATTTCAAGATAAAGTGCTAAGAACCCTAATTGATCTTCGTATTTAAAATTACCGAATTAAGACTAATTATAATACTAATAGAGTCAATTCAAGAACTTAGATCAAAAGGGATCTAAACCCCTATTACGAATAAATTAGAAACAACAATTAGTATAAGACTGATCACCTTCTTTAATTTACGAATATAAACTAAATATATCAAATTAAGAATTAATCTTACCTCTTAAAGAATTGGTCTTATAAGGTTGTAAGATAAATCCATAGTCACCACACACAAAGGTGTAAAGAAGAGAAACCTCTGAAATAATATTAATCATGTCTTTCGGTTCCAAATAATAAAATCAACCCCTATATATAAGGAAAACCTATCCCAAATAGTATAGGATTTAAATCCTACTTTTATGGAAACTTTAAACTAGGAAAACTTTAAACTAGGAAACTTTTAAACTAGAAAAACTTTAATCTAGGAAAACATGAAAACTTTAAACTAGGAAACTTTTAAAATAGGAAACTTTAACTTTAAAGGTTCAGCTTTTTGGGCTCTTTTATTGGGCTTCATGTGGCCCAATCTTCTTTCTTTTGGGCTTGAATTTGGACACTTCTTTCGTCATAAAAATATTCTAGATTTTTCATTGAAGCCCGTCAACATTAATACAAGTAGGCTAACATGGATGCTATCACCTTTTCTAAGCATTGGTTTGTTTATATAGCAAACTTAGGACAAAAGCCTAAGTTGGGGGTGTGGAAAAGAAGGAGTAAATAAAGCCTAATGAAAGAGAAGAATGAAAAATGAAACTCAACCTTGAAGTTTAGAGCAAAAAGAAGGAACCACTCCTTATAAAAAAAGAAAACAAAAAAAGAGCAAAAGCATGAAAATGTAATGAAAAAGAAAGTCTTGATGAAATAAAAGGGGTTTCAAATAAGTTGAATGAAAAATTGAGGATTGAGTCTCCAAATGAAAGAAACTTGATAAGAGGTGAAGATGAGTACAACAATACATTGAAAAGGTGAAGGCATTAATCCCAATACCATACCTTTACCCCAGCCTCATTATAAGCCTGAAAAGACCATTGAGATCTTGCCTAAACCAGGTTGTATGAAAACTAGAAAATATGGGCAAGACTATGGGATGAAGCTTGCATGTATTTATTTTTCGTAGAGTGAGAGTTGTATTGATTCCTAACTTCTTTGTTGATGTGATTTATGAGATCATGGAACCGTTTTTGTTGTGAAGGCACTTAAATACTTTTGTTGAAGCATGTTTTTGCATTATAAGGGAGCACTAGTGAGCTTGAGTTTGGATTGATACCAGCTAGTCATCATTTGAAGCTTCTAAATCATGATTTATATATTGCATATACTTGATAGTAGTCTTGTAATGGCATTCACATGTTAACCTACATTGAGAAATGTTGAAGACACCCTTGTTGAACTGATTGTGTTCTTTATTTACTTTAGGAAAAACAAAAGTTTAAGTTGGTCATGTTGATGTGTCTGATATTTTGACTCATTTTGGGCCTTTTAGTTCAACAAATAGTGTCCTTAATGCCTATTTATATCCTTATCTGATGATATTTTGCAGCTATGAAGGTCAAAGGAAAAGGCAAGGATGAATCACAGAACAAGAGGCCAAAAAGACTGAAATAGAGTGAAAACCCCAAGCTGAAGATCGCCAAAATAGTAAGCAAAACGACAATTTTGCCAGAACTCCGCCAAAACTTACAGTGTTCACAGATAAAACATCAAGGGAAGCCAGCAAAGAAGGAAAAACTGGTGATCCGCCAAATGTCAAAAGGCGAAATCGATTCCATCGCCGAAAGTAACAGATTGTTGAGTTTAAATGAGGGCTAAACTAGATGAAGGAGGTGGTAATCGGTGATTTACCAAATGTGTAAGCCCAACTCTATCCAATTCACCAACTGAGGTTCAAACACCTGAAGCTTGAAGCCAAGAAAGGGCAAGCTGATGAATAGAACAATGATTCGTCGATCGTGCTAGGTGAGCTAGACTAATGTCACCGATTTTGTTTGTCACGATTGAAAGTATACCCAAGGTGTAGCATGGCGTATAGAATTCCGAAATAATCTACACAAGACTCGTAGCATATATCATACAATATAATAGAAATAAAGATTTCTAAAGTAGCAATCTTATATCATAAAATAGTTTGACAAAGTGAAAGTCTAACACAGTCTTAATAAGCCATCTAAACATCAAAAGGAGTGTTTGGGACGTAACCAATACACCATATACATTATCCAAAAACTAGAAAGACATAAATCAAGTAATTGTATCTCGGTCCTTAGAATATGAGGACTCACCAATGCTTGAATCAAGTAAAATGATCAACTTGCCATGAGTATGAGAGGTAGGAGTGTAATACCCTGCATTAATGAGACAATGTAGACACAAGTATCCACTAGTACATGGAATGCACCAAGTATGGGAAAATATACATAAAAAGACATGATGACGTAGATAGCTTAAACATATTTGGCGTGACCAACATTTGAAAAGTTGGAAGCCTTAAAGAAGCAATAACACATAACTCATAAAATATGGTCAACATATTTAAAATAAGAGACATAAGAAAACTTTGAAGAAACATAATTGTTTTGTGGGATATTATCCTTAACCGAAAATAAGACCATGAGAGCTATGTCATGGAATCCAGTATATCCCTCATACAAAAAGAAGGGGATTCTACTTGCAAAGGTAGCATCCGTACACATCATCTTTTGCTAAAATGGATCTACTAGCTAGGTAAGTTAAGACAATCCTACAGAGGTATACAACTAGGGACTAGAGGTTGCTACTAAAGATTACCCTATTTGAGTCTCAGCCTAAAATCCTTTCAGTACCAAGTCTAAATCCTAAAGGAATAGATAAAAGTCAAATATCATTATAGCATAGGAAAGACAATGATCAATAGTGATCAAAATCTTAAAATCAAATCATAGAATAGCTCCTTAAAATACAAATCGAACATATGTGAGAAATTCATTAAAAAGAACATTGATACTTTCATCTATAAGAAACCTATCATTATAAACATCATTTTCATAAGACATGCATAATCCTTAAAAATTCATAGTTCATAGGTTCATGAGTTTTTCGTAGATTCATAATTGGATGTCATGGATCATGCATAGATTCATATGAATTTAAATAGATATCATGAAATTTACTTAAAATTATGCAATACAAAATCTAAACAACAATAAAAATCATAATTTAATGAAACCCATGAATTAAGAAGAACCCTAATTTGATCAAATTAAATTGATTGGAAAAAATTCAAAACCATGGGGACCCCATGGAGGAATGGATTATGTGGGTTAATACCCACATCCCTTGCTACTCAAAGCCCAAGATGAATGGTGAATTGAAGACTTTGGAGTGAACCCTAGAATTTTCATCTTCCTTAGGTTGAGAGGGAATTTGGAAGAATGAATTTTGTTGGGTTTTGGGGGATGAGGAGAATGGATTTAAAGTGGGTAGATTTAGGAGTTGAAGTGTATATATAGGGCTTAGGATAAAGGACAAAATGAAATAGCATAGGCTTAAAACATTTTGAAAAAGACCCAAAAACCCCTAAAAATAACTGTCAAACCCTTCTATGGTTTGGACCTACTTTCAACGGATAGTTCTAGTCAACCGTAGAAAAGTTAGGAAGCCTCAATTTTGACAATCTTTTGATAAAACCTGTCTACGTCCCTTAAGGGTTCGTAAGGTCCACAGACCTGTCACGACCCAAAGCAGAACCTACATGTGACATGACGTGTAGGACCCCGAGAGGCCCTACACAAGCCACTTAGCATACCATATAAGATAATAGAAAATCAAGAAATTTTGAAAACATAATTTCAAAACATAAGAGTTTATAAAATGTAGGGAAGTCTAACATAGTCTCAAATCCATCTAGTATATCAAGAGTGATTGGGACGTAACCCGTACAACAATACACAACTGAAAAGAAAAACAATATGAAATAAAGGCTCAGTCCTTGGAACATGATGATTCACCAATCTTTAATATCTACTAAGTAATCCCTAGCCACAAAGATGCGAAACTCGATCGTCGGAACCTACATTTTTACAAGAATGTAGGCAAGAGTATGTGTTAGTAAAAATATGTACCAAGTATGATAGCAATGCATAAAAGTATGAAATCATGATAAAAAAGACTTTTTTGTGTCATGCAATGACCAAGCTAAATCATAAGATAAAGGGTTTGGAAAATATAAATCATAAAAAATGGTCAATGCAATATAACTTGTTTTAAACATTCGTGAGATACTTCTAGAAGTAACCTTAGTTCATTGTTGTGAAAAACATACCTTTAACCGACATTTAAGACCATGTGAGCTATTACATGGAATCGCGTGTCTACCCCACACCGAAAAGGGGTGTCCTACTGTCCAAGGTAAGACCATGAACTTCTAGCTTACGTGGATCCACTAGCTGATATTTATCTAAGACAATCATCTTATGGGGCACATAAGTATAGGATAAAGAGATTGCTACTAGAAACCTGACCTCAAGCTACTGGAGAGCTTCCATCTCAATATCCTCTCGGTGCTAAGTGTAAATCCGGTGGAATAGTCATTATCTTACATGTCTTATCATTAGAGGCATGTGTAATCGCCACTTGTCTTATCATCCATGGAAGAGTAGTCAATCCAAGCTAGGTTTCATTAGAATAGCTCACAAATCTTGATTCAATGTTTTGTTGAGAAACCTTTCAACTCTAAGAATCCTTTATATGAGAAAACCCTTGAACAATCATGCTTTCATGTGTATGTGAGAAATCTCTTCAAAGCTACAACAACAACATGGATCCTTTACTCTCAAAGCAACTTAAATCATTTTCATCAATTTCATAAAGAACATGCATGTCTTCATAAACTCATCATATGATCAATTCCAGAAATCATAGATTTCACATGGGTTCATGGGGAATCAACTTAGAAACATGCAATTTCTTCAGTTCATTGATAAACAGACATAAATCAATCAATAATATCATAATTGAAAAGAACCCATGAGATTGAGTAAAAACCCTAACTTCCATTGGAGATTCTACCTTGTGAAAATAGGGAAATTTAGGAACCCTATGGAGGAAAGGAATCCATAGGTGAATACTATCATACCTTGATGCCAAAAGGTTGAAATCAATGGTTAAATTGGAGACTTGACTTCAAACCTTAGCCATCTTCTTCAAACTTTAGAGAGAGCACTATTTGGGGGGTGAACTTGTTCTTCTTTTAGGACTAATAGAGAATGAATTGAATTGGGTGATTTTAGGGTTAAATAGCATTCTATAGGGCTTTGGGTAGAAGGTAAAATGACTTAGTATTGAGTTAAAACAATCTGGAAAAGACAGGAATGACCCTGATTTAACACTGCCTAAATGACTCATTAGAAGGACCTCATGGGCTGTCTAGAGCACACGGGCCGTCAAGTGGGTCGTGAAGATACTCTGCCCGACATGGCTTTACTATTTAGGGAATTATTTTTCACTACGAGCTTGGAATCAGGCAAACTCAGTGGCATTGGAAATATGGCTCAATTATCTTTAATTTGGTAGGTCATGGACCACCTATTTTGTGCTGAAGGATATGATCGATTGAAGTTGACCCTAAACTCTAAGTCTGACAAGTCCCCTTCACGGATGACTTTATGGTCCATGTGAAGCTTCACGGACCGTTTAGACGTTCATGGCCTAATTAACAATACCCACAAACTAATTCAACCTATAATCACATGATCACACCCCAAGAATTGGGGTTTTAGCCGAACATCATAAAAAGATTAAAACTATTACCGAATCGATTAGCCATCAAATAGGTAAGAGGAATTAAAGCTTTACAATGCTCCAATTCGAAGAAAATTAGAAACCCACTTGTGAAATCTCCAAGTTGAGTCTCAAAACCCTCAAGTCTACTAAGAGAACTGTTCTCTCTAAAAAAATGGATTCAAGAGATAGATAAAAATCTCTCCAATTTTTTCCTTCTCTAAAATCAACTGTTCAAAATCCTATTTGTAGGTGCCAAAAATAATCCACGAAGGGCTCTTAGGCAAAGTAAGTCAGGCTCGCCGAACCACTCGACGAGCCGCCCTTTTATCTCTTCCATCACCCTTTTGCCTTGCCATTCAGCATCCTCAAGGGCTGTAACTTTTGGAGATCTATCTTGGCTTCGCAGAACTACTCAGCGATCCGCCGACTACTCCTTTTCATCGCCGACTTGGTTCTTTCCTTCAGGGCTTGGCACACTGGAACTTTAGGCGGTCTGATAGCCACTCGGCGATTCGCCAAATGACCTTGGCGATCACTAGGCTTGCCTTGCTTCATTTCTTCAGCTTGTTTTGTTCCTTTTTGCCTGTTAGTGTCCTTACTTTGCTCCTCAATCCATATGCCTGAAAATCAAGGCATTAACATCAGTTTATAGCATAATTTAGGCATTTGAAGAGACTAAATCTATCAAAACAAAGCCCTAAATGAGTCCAAATCTCTGACTCATCAGTAAGAACCATAGGTTGAAGGGTTTCCCTTCTACCAGCAAAGGACAAGGAGGTAACCTTAACAATGATCAGTCTATAACTTTAGTAGCGCTAGCAGGTCGCCCAACTCAGTAAGGTGCCTCGTCTTGTACATGTGGTGGTTAGCGCCAGAACAAGTTGTATGCTCTCAGGCTCACCAGAAACAGGAAGATTTTCCTGATGTGGTCACGGGTACGTTGCAAGTCTTCAATTTAGATGTTTATGCAATGTTAGATCCAGGGGATAAAATGTCTTTTGTAACTCATTATATAGTAGTAAACTTTGGTGTTAGTCCAGAAACTCTCTCAGAGCCCTTCTCAGTCTCTACTTCAGTTGGTGACCTAGTTATAGCTAGACGGGTTTACACAAATTGCCCTGTCACAATGTCCCAACAAGTCACCTCAGCAGACCTTGTATAGTTAGAAATGGTAGATTTCGATATCATTCTAGACATGGATTGGTTACATTCCTATTATGCCTTAGTCTATTTCAGAACTAGGATCATTCGGTTTAAGTTTCCAGACGAGCCAGTCTTAGAGGCGAAGGGTAGTAGCTCAGTGCTTGTAGGTCGATTTATCTCTTATCTTAAGGCCAAGAAGATGATCTCTAAGGGGTATATCAATCATCTTGTTTGGGTTAAGTATTAAAACTCTGAAACCCCAACGCTTGAGTTAGTCCCAGTCGTAAATCAGTTTTTAGAAGTGTTTCCTGAAGATCTTCCTGGAGTTCCTCCTGAAAGGGAAATCGACTTCGGAATAGATCTTCTTCCATATACCCAACCTATTTTGATTCCTCCTTACATAATGGCTCCAGCTGAGCTTAAGGAATTGAAAGAACAGTTGAAAGACCTTCCAGATAAGAGCTTCATTAGACCTAGTATCTCTCAATGGGTGCTCCAGTGTTGTTCGTGAAGAAGAAATACGGTTCACTCATGATGTGCATTGACTATCGTCTATTGAACAAGGTTACAATAAAGAATAAATATCCTATCCCTAGGATTTATGACTAGTTCGACCAACTTCAGGGTGCTAGTTTATTCTATAAGATAGACCCCAGGTTCGGCTATCATCAGCTCAGTGTAAGAGATACTGACATCCCAAAGACAGCCTTCAGGACTCGGTATGGTCACTATGAATTTGTTGTTATGTATTTTGGACTAACAAATGCTCCTATAGCTTTCATGGACTTAATGAACAAGGTGGTCAAACTGTATTTGGACTTTTTCATCATCATCTTTATTGACGATATCCTTATTTACTCTCGGAGTGAGGAAGAACATGAGTCTCATTTGAGAGTTGTTATGCAAAGCCACAAAGATCACCAGCTATTCACTAAATTCAGTAAATGTGAATTCTGGTTACAATCCATCACTTTCCCTTGTCATGTGGTATCCAGCGAAGGGATCCAAGTGGATTCTCAGAAAATTTTTGCTTTAATTTCTTGTATTTCTTTATTTATTATCCTTTTGTTTATTATAGGTATTTTTGCCTTTCCTTTAGTATATTTACAGTCTATTATATGTTCCTTTTGACTTATTATATAATATTCTTCTTTTTGGGCTTTGAACCAGTTTTTCATCCTTGGTATTTCTAATACTTTTTTAATGTTTAAGTCCAGTTCTTTACCTTTTATTTCTTCAAATATGTTATTGTCGAATATAATTTTTTGTTCTGATGATTCCTCATCTAGGTATGATTCTTGCTTTATTATTTGTATGTCTTTTTCAGTCATTATTTTCTGCTTCTGAGTCTGTCATTTCTGGATAGTTTTCTTCTTCTGATTCCAATTCATATATACTGTCGTCACTTTCTAATTCATAATCTAAGTATTCTAGTTGTATGTATTCTTCATCATTTACTATTATTTCCGTTATTTGTTTTCTTTTAGGATTTTTTGGTGTTTTG